>WOVY01000019.1:0-300178 GCA_013436015.1 Rhipicephalus annulatus
TGATGAGATAGACAATAAGGTGTCTGGGGGGATGGCTGTCTTGGTACCTCAAATGGTAGAGCATCGAACGCGTTATTTGAAGGTCGCAGATTTGCATTCTGCCCACGGCAAGTTATCTTTTCACCCAGTTTCTTTCTTCTCTTTTACAATACAATTGGCCTAATAACTTCCCCTATACCTTCCTTAACATTATTGCCTGTAGATATCATTAACATTGTTTTAAAACACGAAAAACGAGACCCTTAAGTGCAGGACTTGTTTCACTTATTCATCAACGAGGGTCTCGTACTTGCAGACTTGGTGCCTTTAGGTTGTATACGAGGGACTATTTATTGGTCAGCTGCCAATTAGTAATAAGTTCACGTGTTACGTGATGCCAAACAGGGCTTATAAAGAGTGTGGCCACATTCGCCGCCAAGGCTACTAGTGGCGCTGACTGACACTTCACGTTTAAAATTGACATAGACAGCCAATAAGGTGGCGGGGGGATGGCTGTCGTGGTAGCTCAAATGGTAGAGCATCGAACGCGTTATTTGAAGGTCGCAGATTTGAATTCTGCCCACGGCAAGTTATCTTTTCATCCAGTTTTTTTTCTTCTCTTTTGCAATACAATTGGCCTAATAACTTCCCCTATACCTTCCTTAACATTATTGTCTGTTAGATATCATTAACATTGTTTTAAAACACGAAAAACGAGCCCTTAAGTGCAGACTTGTTTCCCTTATTCATTAACGAGGGTCTCGTACTTGCAGACTTGGTGCCTTTAGGTTGTATACGAGGGACTATTTATTGGTCAGCTGCCAATTAGTAATAAGTTCACGTGCTTCGTGATGCCAAACAGGCTTATAAAGAGTGTGCCACATTCGCCGCCATGGCTACTAGTGGCACTGACTGACACTCCACGTTTAAAATTGACATAGATAGCCAATAAGGTGTCTGGGGGGATGGCTGTCGTGGTAGCTCAAATGGTAGAGCATCGAACGCGTTATTTGAAGGTCGCAGATTTGAATTCTGCCCACGGCAAGTTATCTTTTCACCCAGTTTTCTTTCTTCTCTTTTACAATACAATTGGCCCAATAACTTCCCCTATACCTTCCTTACCTTTATTGTCTGTTAAATATCATTAACATTGTTTTAAAACACGAAAACGAGCCCTTAAGTGCAGACTTGTTTCCCTTATTCATTAACGAGGGTCTCGTACTTGCAGACTTGGTGCCTTTAGGTTGTATACGAGGGACTATTATTGGTCAGCTGCAAATTAGTAATAAGTTCACGTGCTACGTGATGCCAAACAGGCTCATAAAGAGTGTGCCACATTCGACGCCATGGCTACTAGTGGCGCTGACTGACACTTCACGTTTAAAATTGACATAGATAGCCAATAAGGTGGCTGGGGGGATGGCTGTCGTAGTAGCTCAAGTGGTAGAGCATCGAACGCGTTATTCGAAGGTCTCAGGTTTGAATTCTGCCCACGGCAAGTTATCTTTTCACCCAGTTTTCTTTCTTCTCTTTTACAATACAGTTAGCCTAGTAACTTCCCCTATACCTTACATGGCATTATTGTCTGTTAGATGTCATTATTATTGTGTAAAAACACGAAAGACGAGCCCTTAAGTGTACACTTGCTTCCCTTATTCATAACGAGGGTCTCGTACTGGCAGACTTGGTGCCTTTAGGTTGTATACGAGGGACTATTTATTGGTCAGCTGCCAATTAGTAATAAGTTCACGTGCTACGTGATGCCAAACAGGCTTATAAAGAGTGTGCCACATTCGCCGCCATGGCTACTAGTGGCGCTGACTGACACTCCACGTTTCAAATTGACATAGATAGCCAATAAGGTGTCTGGGGGGATGGATGTCGTGGTAGCTGAAATGGTAGAGCATCGAACGCGTTATTTGAAGGTCGCAGATCTGCATTCTGCCCACGGCAAGTTATCTTTTCACCCAGTTTTCTTTCTTCTCTTTTACAATACAATTGGCATAATAACTTCCCCTATACCTTCCTTAACATTATTGCCTGTTAGATATCATTAACATTGATTTAAAACACGAAAAACGAGCCCTTAAGTGCAGACTTGTTTCCCTTATTCATTAACGAGGGTCTCGTACTTGCAGACTTGGTGCCTTTAGGTTGTATACGAGGGACTATTTATTGGTCAGCTGCCAATTAGTAATAAGTTCACGTGCTACGTGATGCCAAACAGGCTTATAAAGAGTGTGCCACATTCGCCGCCATGGCTACTAGTGGCGCTGACTGACACTCCACGTTTAAAATTGACATAGATAGCCAATAAGGTGGCTGGGGGATGGCTGTCGTGGTAGCTCAAATGGTAGAGCATCTGGATGCGTTATTCGAAGGTCGCAGGTTCGGAAACTGCCCACAGCAAGTTATCTTTTCTCCCACTTTTCGTTCTTCTCATTTACAATACAATTGGCCTTATAACTTCCCCTATACCTTCCTTGGCATTATTGTCTGTTTGGTCTGATTATTATTGTGTAAAAACACGAAAAACGAGCCCTTAAGTGTACACTTGTTTTCCTTATTCATTAACGAGGATCTCGTACTGGCAGACTTGGTGCCTTTAGGTTGTATACGAGGGACTATTGGTCAGCTGCCAGTTAGTAATAAGTTCACGTGCTACGTGATGCCAAACAGGCTTATAAAGAGTGTGCCACATTCGCCGCCATGGCTACTAGTGGCGCTGACTGACACTTCACGTTTAAAATTGACATAGATAGCCAATAAGGTGGCTGGGGGATGGCTGTCGTGGTCGCTCAAGTGGTAGAGCATCGAATGCGTTATTCGAATTTCGAAGGTTCGGATCCTGCCCCAGCGAGTTATCTTTTCTCCCACTTTTCTTTTTTCTTATTTACAATACAATTGGCCTAATGACTTCCCCTATACCTTCCTTGGCATTATTGTCTGTTTGGTCTGATTATTATTGTGTAAAAACACGAAAAACGAGCCCTTAAGTGTACACTTGTTTTCCTTATTCATTAACGAGGGTCTCGTACTGGCAGACTTGGTGCCTTTAGGTTGTATACGACGGACTATTGGTCAGCTGCCAATTAGTAATAAGTTAACGTGCTACGTGATGCCAAACAGGCTCATAAAGAGTGTGCCACATTCGCCGCCATGGCTACTAGTGGCGCTGACTGACACTCCACGATTAAAATTGACATAGATAGCCAATAAGGTGGCTGGGGCATGGCTGTCGTGGTAGATCAAATGGTAGAGCATCGAATGCGTTATTTGAAGGTCGCAGATTTGAATTCTGTCCACGGCAAGTTATCTTTTCACCCAGTTTTCTTTCTTCTCTTTTACAATACAATTGGCCTAATAACTTCCCTTATACCTTCCTTGGCATTATTGCCTGTTAGGACTGATTATCATTGTGTCAAAACACGAAAAACGAGCCCTTAAGTGTACACTTATTTCCCTTATTCACTAACGAGAATCTCGTACTGGCAGACTTGGTGCCTTAAGGTTGTATACGAGGGAATATTGGTCAGGTGCCAAGTATAAATAAGTTCACGTGCTACGTGATGCCAAACAGGCTCAATAAGAGTGTGCCACACTCGCCGCCATGGCTACTAGTGGCGCTGGCTGACACACCACGTTTAAAATTGACATAAATACCCAATAAGATGGCTGTGGGGATGGCTGTCATGGTAGGTAAAGTGGTAGAGCATCGATCCCGTTATTCGAAGGTCGCAGGTTCTGATCCTGCCCACGGCAAATTATCTTTTCACCCAGTTTTTTTTCTTCTCTTTTACAATACAGTTAGCCTAGTAACTTCCCCTATACCTTCCTTGGCATTATTGTCTGTTATATGAAGTGAAGTGAAGTGAAGTGAAGTTTATTTCCTTTCACACAAAGGGGGAAGCCGGGGCTAAAGGCTGGAGTGCCTGACAGAGGCCTCGGCTCCCTTGTACAGTCTGACATAAATAAACGAAAACACATAATTGCAGTGTTAGCTGCATTTGCCAGTGTAACACAATGCTGCCAAGCATGCAGCGTAGACAAAATACAAAGCATTATAAATATACAAAATATAAACTTAATACAAGCTTATACAAAGCACAAATCAGATTCGAGTAAATATTTCATTATTATTGTGTAAAACACGAAAAACGAGCTCTTAAGTGTACACTTGTTTCCCTTATTCATTAGCGTGGGTCTCGTACTGGCAGACTTGGTGCCTTTAGGTTGTATACGAGGGACTATTGGTCAGCTGCCAATTAGTAATAAGTTCACGTGCTACGTAATGCCAAACAGGCTCATAAAGTGTGCCACACTCACCGCCATGGCTACAAGTGGCGCGGACTGACACTCCACGTTTAAAATTGACATAGATTCCCAATATGGTGGCTGGGGGAATGGCTGTCGTGGTAGCTCAAGTGGTAGAGCATCGAACGCGTTATTCGAAGGTCGCAGGTTTGAATTCTGCCCACGGCAAGTTATCTTTTCACCCAGTTTTTTTTTCTTCTCTTTTACAATACAGTTAGCCTAGTAACTTCCCCTATACCTTACATGGCATTATTGTCGGTTAGATGTCATTATTATTGTGTAAAAACACGAAAAACGAGCCCTTAAGTGTACACTTGCTTCCCTTATTCATAACGAGGGTCTCGTACTGGCAGACTTGGTGCCTTTAGGTTGTATACGAGGGACTATTTATTGGTCAGCTGCCAATTAGTAATAAGTTCACGTGCTACGTGATGCCAAACAGGCTTATAAAGAGTGTGCCACATTCGCCGCCATGGCTACTAGTGGCGCTGACTGACACTCCACGGTTAAAATTGACATAACTTGAACTTAGCAACGTTTAACGTTAGAACGTTATCTAGTGAGGGAAGTCTAGCTGTATTATTCGAGGAGCTAGAAGGCATTAAATGGGATATAATAGGGCTGAGTGAGGTTAGGAGGACAGATGAGGCCTATACTGTGCTACAGAATGGGCACGTCATTTGCTATCGGGGCTTGGCAGACAGAAGAGAACTGGGAGTGGGTTCCTAATTCACAGAAACATAGCGGGCAACATAGAGGATTACCATAGCATTAATGAAAGGGTGGTAGGCATTGTAAATAAACTTAATAAAAGATACAAAATGATGGTAGTACAGGCTTACGCGCCTACATCCAGCCATGATGACGCTTCAGTTGAAAGCTTCTATGAAGACGTGGAATCGGCAATGAGTAAGGTGAAAACACAGTATACTATAGTAATGGGCGACTTTAATGCAAAGGTAGGGAAGAAGCAGGCTGGAGACCAGGCAGTAGGAGATTATGGCATCGGCACTAGAAACGCCAGAGGAGAGCTACTAGTAGAATTCGCAGAACGCAATAATCTGCGTATTTTGAATACCTTCTACCGAAAACGAGAAAACCGCAAGTGGACATGGAGGAGCCCTAATGGCGTAAATAAGAACGAAATAGACTTTATAATGACTGCACACCCAGGAGTCGTGCAGGATGTGGAAGTGGTTGGCAAGGTAAGATGCAGTGACCATAGAATGGTACGGGCTCGAATCCGCCTAGACTTGAAGAAGGAATGACAGAAACTGATACGCAAGAAGCAAATTAATGAGCTAGCACTGAGAGGGAAAGTAGAGGAATTCAGAATGTCACTGCAGAACGGGTACTCTGCTCTTAGCGAGGAAACCAACCTTAGCGTAGATACAATGAATGATAATCTGACGAGTATCATCACGGAGTGTGCAGTGGAAGTTGGAGGCAGGGTAGCTAGACCGGACACCGGCAAGCTTTCCCAGGAAACGAAGAACCTAATTAAGAAGCGTCAAATCATGAAAGTGTCAAGTACAACAGACAAAATAGAACTGGCAGAGCTTTCGAAGCTGATTAATAGACGTAAAGTATGCGATGTAAGAAGGTATAACATGGAGAGAATTGAGCACGCTCTGAAAAACGGAGGAAGCGTCAAAGCAGTGAAGAGGAAACTTGGGATAGGCAAAAGGCGGATGTATGCACTAAGGGACAAAGAAGGCAAATTAACTACCAATATAGATAGAATAGTTAAAATAGCGGAGGAGTTTTACAGAGATATGTACAGTAGCCGAGACAACCACGACCTTAATACTATAAGAACTAGCAGTAACCCAGACGACACCCCACCGGTAATGATAGAAGAAGTCAGAAAAGCTTTGGAGAGCATGCACAGAGGCAAAGCTGCTGGTGAGGATCAAGTAACATCAGGTCTGCTGAAAGTATGGAGGACAGATTGTGTTAGAAAAACTAACCACTCTATTTACGAGGTGTCTCCTGACGGGAAAAGTACCAGAGTCTTGGAAGAACACTAACATCATCTTAATACATAAGAAAGGAGATGACAAGGACTTGAAGAATTACAGGCCGATCAGCTTGCTCTCTGTAGTATACAAGCTATTTTCAAAGGTAATTGCTAGCAGAGTAAAGAAAACATTAGAATTCAATCAACCAAAGGAACAAGCAGGATTTAGAACAGGCTACTCAACAATTGACCACATTCATACTATCAATTAGGTAATAAAGAAATGCTCAGAGTATAACCAACCACTATACATAGCCTTCATAGATTACGAGAACGCGTTTGATTCAGTAGAAATATCAGCCGCCATGCAGACACTGCGGAATCAGGGCGTAGATGAAATATATATAAACATTCTGGAAGAAATCTACAGGGGATCAACTGCTACCATACTGCTTCATAAAAAAAGCAACAGAATACCAATAAAGAAGGGTGTAAGGCAGGGGGACACAATCTCCCCAATGCTATTCACTGCGTGCTTACAGGACGTTTTCAGGAGCCTAGAATGGGAACAGTTAGGGATAAGAGTTAATGGAGAGTACCTCAGTAACCTGCGCTTCGCCGATCACATTGCATTGCTGAGTAACTCCGGGGACGAATTGCAACTCATGACTACGGAGTTAGACAAGGAGAGCAGAAAGGTGGGTCTTAAAATTAATCTGCAGAAAACGAAAGTAATGTACAACAACCTCGGAAAGGAGCAGCGCTTTGCGATAGGTAATAGTGCACTTGAAGTTGTAAAAGACTATGTCTACTTAGGGCAGGTAATAACCGCAGAGCCTAACCAAGAGATTGAAGTAACTAGAAGAATAAGAATGGGGTGGAGCACATTCGGCAGGCACTCTCAAATTATGACAGGTAGATTGCCACTGTCCCTCAAGAGGAAGGTATATAACAGCTGTATCTTGCCGGTACTTAGCTACGGAGCAGAAACCTGGAGACTCACAAAGAGGGTTCAACTTAAATTGAGGACGACGCAGCGAGCAATGGAAAGAAAAATGGTAGGTGTAACCTTAAGAGACAAAAAGAGAGCAGAGTGGATTAGGGGACAAACGGGAGTTAAGGATATCATAGCGGCAATAAAGAAGAGGAAATGGACATGGGCCGGGCATGTAGCACGTAGACAGGATAACCGCTGGTCATTAAGGGTCACCAACTAGATTCCCAGAGAAGAGAAGCGGGGTAGGGGGAGACAGAAGGTTAGGTGGGCAGATTAGATTAAGAAGTTTGCGGGTATAAATTGGCAACAGCAAGCACAGGACCGGGTTAACTGGCGGAACATGGGAGAGGCCTTTGTCCTGCAGTGGACGTAGACAGGCTGATGATGATGATGATGAGATAGACAATAAGGTGTCTGGGGGGATGGCTGTCTTGGTAGCTCAAATGGTAGAGCATCGAACGCGTTATTTGAAGGTCGCAGATTTGCATTCTGCCCACGGCAAGTTATCTTTTCACCCAGTTTTCTTTCTTCTCTTTTACAATACAATTGGCCTAATAACTTCCCCTATACCTTCCTTAACATTATTGCCTGTTAGATATCATTAACATTGTTTTAAAACACGAAAAACGAGCCCTTAAGTGCAGACTTGTTTCCCTTATTCATCAACGAGGGTCTCGTACTTGCAGACTTGGTGCCTTTAGGTTGTATACGAGGGACTATTTATTGGTCAGCTGCCAATTAGTAATAAGTTCACGTGTTACGTGATGCCAAACAGGCTTATAAAGAGTGTGCCACATTCGCCGCCAAGGCTACTAGTGGCGCTGACTGACACTTCACGTTTAAAATTGACATAGACAGCCAATAAGGTGGCGGGGGGATGGCTGTCGTGGTAGCTCAAATGGTAGAGCATCGAACGCGTTATTTGAAGGTCGCAGATTTGAATTCTGCCCACGGCAAGTTATCTTTTCATCCAGTTTTTTTCTTCTCTTTTGCAATACAATTGGCCTAATAACTTCCCCTATACCTTCCTTAACATTATTGTCTGTTAGATATCATTAACATTGTTTTAAAACACGAAAAACGAGCCCTTAAGTGCAGACTTGTTTCCCTTATTCATTAACGAGGGTCTCGTACTTGCAGACTTGGTGCCTTTAGGTTGTATACGAGGGACTATTTATTGGTCAGCTGCCAATTAGTAATAAGTTCACGTGCTTCGTGATGCCAAACAGGCTTATAAAGAGTGTGCCACATTCGCCGCCATGGCTACTAGTGGCACTGACTGACACTCCACGTTTAAAATTGACATAGATAGCCAATAAGGTGTCTGGGGGGATGGCTGTCGTGGTAGCTCAAATGGTAGAGCATCGAACGCGTTATTTGAAGGTCGCAGATTTGAATTCTGCCCACGGCAAGTTATCTTTTCACCCAGTTTTCTTTCTTCTCTTTTACAATACAATTGGCCCAATAACTTCCCCTATACCTTCCTTACCTTTATTGTCTGTTAAATATCATTAACATTGTTTTAAAACACGAAAAACGAGCCCTTAAGTGCAGACTTGTTTCCCTTATTCATTAACGAGGGTCTCGTACTTGCAGACTTGGTGCCTTTAGGTTGTATACGAGGGACTATTTATTGGTCAGCTGCAAATTAGTAATAAGTTCACGTGCTACGTGATGCCAAACAGGCTCATAAAGAGTGTGCCACATTCGACGCCATGGCTACTAGTGGCGCTGACTGACACTTCACGTTTAAAATTGACATAGATAGCCAATAAGGTGGCTGGGGGGATGGCTGTCGTAGTAGCTCAAGTGGTAGAGCATCGAACGCGTTATTCGAAGGTCGCAGGTTTGAATTCTGCCCACGGCAAGTTATCTTTTCACCCAGTTTTCTTTCTTCTCTTTTACAATACAGTTAGCCTAGTAACTTCCCCTATACCTTACATGGCATTATTGTCTGTTAGATGTCATTATTATTGTGTAAAAACACGAAAGACGAGCCCTTAAGTGTACACTTGCTTCCCTTATTCATAACGAGGGTCTCGTACTGGCAGACTTGGTGCCTTTAGGTTGTATACGAGGGACTATTTATTGGTCAGCTGCCAATTAGTAATAAGTTCACGTGCTACGTGATGCCAAACAGGCTTATAAAGAGTGTGCCACATTCGCCGCCATGGCTACTAGTGGCGCTGACTGACACTCCACGTTTCAAATTGACATAGATAGCCAATAAGGTGTCTGGGGGGATGGATGTCGTGGTAGCTGAAATGGTAGAGCATCGAACGCGTTATTTGAAGGTCGCAGATCTGCATTCTGCCCACGGCAAGTTATCTTTTCACCCAGTTTTCTTTCTTCTCTTTTACAATACAATTGGCATAATAACTTCCCCTATACCTTCCTTAACATTATTGCCTGTTAGATATCATTAACATTGATTTAAAACACGAAAAACGAGCCCTTAAGTGCAGACTTGTTTCCCTTATTCATTAACGAGGGTCTCGTACTTGCAGACTTGGTGCCTTTAGGTTGTATACGAGGGACTATTTATTGGTCAGCTGCCAATTAGTAATAAGTTCACGTGCTACGTGATGCCAAACAGGCTTATAAAGAGTGTGCCACATTCGCCGCCATGGCTACTAGTGGCGCTGACTGACACTCCACGTTTAAAATTGACATAGATAGCCAATAAGGTGGCTGGGGGATGGCTGTCGTGGTAGCTCAAATGGTAGAGCATCGGATGCGTTATTCGAAGGTCGCAGGTTCGGAAACTGCCCACAGCAAGTTATCTTTTCTCCCACTTTTCGTTCTTCTCATTTACAATACAATTGGCCTTATAACTTCCCCTATACCTTCCTTGGCATTATTGTCTGTTTGGTCTGATTATTATTGTGTAAAAACACGAAAAACGAGCCCTTAAGTGTACACTTGTTTTCCTTATTCATTAACGAGGATCTCGTACTGGCAGACTTGGTGCCTTTAGGTTGTATACGAGGGACTATTGGTCAGCTGCCAGTTAGTAATAAGTTCACGTGCTACGTGATGCCAAACAGGCTTATAAAGAGTGTGCCACATTCGCCGCCATGGCTACTAGTGGCGCTGACTGACACTTCACGTTTAAAATTGACATAGATAGCCAATAAGGTGGCTGGGGGATGGCTGTCGTGGTCGCTCAAGTGGTAGAGCATCGAATGCGTTATTCGAATTTCGAAGGTTCGGATCCTGCCCCAGCGAGTTATCTTTTCTCCCACTTTTCTTTTTTCTTATTTACAATACAATTGGCCTAATGACTTCCCCTATACCTTCCTTGGCATTATTGTCTGTTTGGTCTGATTATTATTGTGTAAAAACACGAAAAACGAGCCCTTAAGTGTACACTTGTTTTCCTTATTCATTAACGAGGGTCTCGTACTGGCAGACTTGGTGCCTTTAGGTTGTATACGACGGACTATTGGTCAGCTGCCAATTAGTAATAAGTTAACGTGCTACGTGATGCCAAACAGGCTCATAAAGAGTGTGCCACATTCGCCGCCATGGCTACTAGTGGCGCTGACTGACACTCCACGATTAAAATTGACATAGATAGCCAATAAGGTGGCTGGGGCATGGCTGTCGTGGTAGATCAAATGGTAGAGCATCGAATGCGTTATTTGAAGGTCGCAGATTTGAATTCTGTCCACGGCAAGTTATCTTTTCACCCAGTTTTCTTTCTTCTCTTTTACAATACAATTGGCCTAATAACTTCCCTTATACCTTCCTTGGCATTATTGCCTGTTAGATCTCATTACCGTTGTTTAAAAACCCGAAAAACGAGCCCTTAAGTGCAGACTTGTTTCTCTTATTCATTAACGAGGGTCTCGTACTTGCAGACTTGGTGCCTTTAGGCTGTCAACGAGGGACTATTTATTGGTCAGCTGAAGATTAGTAATAAGTTCACGTGCTACGTGATGCCAAACAGGCTTATAAAGAGTGTGCCACATTCGCTGCCATGGCTACTAGTGGCGCTGACTGACACTTCACGTTTAAAATTGACATAAATACCCAATAAGGTGGCTGAGGGATGGCTGTGGTGGTAGGTCAAGTGGTAGAGCATTGAACGCGTTATTCGAAGGTCGCAGGTTCGGATCCTGCCCACGGCAAGTTATCTTTTCACCCACTTTTCTTTTTTTCTCATTTACAATACAATTGGCCCAATAACTTCCCCTATACCTTCCTTGGCATTATTGTCTGTTAGGTCTGATTATTATTGTGTCAAAACACGAAAAACGAGCCCTTAAGTGTACACTTATTTCCCTTATTTACTAACGAGGGTCTCGTACTGGCAGACGTGGTGCCTTTAGGTTGTATTCGAGGGAATATTGGTCAGGTGCCAAGTATAAATAAGTTCACGTGCTACGTGATGCCAAACAGGCTCATAAAGAGTGTGCCACATTCGACGCCATGGCTACTAGTGGCGCTGACTGACACTTCACGTTTAAAATTGACATAGATAGCCAATAAGGTGGCTGGGGGGATGGCTGTCGTAGTAGCTCAAGTGGTAGAGCATCGAACGCGTTATTCGAAGGTCGCAGGTTTGAATTCTGCCCACGGCAAGTTATCTTTTCACCCAGTTTTCTTTCTTCTCTTTTACAATACAGTTAGCCTAGTAACTTCCCCTATACCTTACATGGCATTATTGTCTGTTAGATGTCATTATTATTGTGTAAAAACACGAAAGACGAGCCCTTAAGTGTACACTTGCTTCCCTTATTCATAACGAGGGTCTCGTACTGGCAGACTTGGTGCCTTTAGGTTGTATACGAGGGACTATTATTGGTCAGCTGCCAATTAGTAATAAGTTCACGTGCTACGTGATGCCAAACAGGCTTATAAAGAGTGTGCCACATTCGCCGCCATGGCTACTAGTGGCGCTGACTGACACTCCACGTTTAAAATTGACATAGATAGCCAATAAGGTGTCTGGGGGGAATGGATGTCGTGGTAGCTGAAATGGTAGAGCATCGAACGCGTTATTTGAAGGTCGCAGATCTGCATTCTGCCCACGGCAAGTTATCTTTTTCACCCAGTTTTCTTTCTTCTCTTTTACAATACAATTGGCATAATAACTTCCCCTATACCTTCCTTAGCATTATTGCCTGTTAGATATCATTAACATTGATTTAAAAACACGAAAAACGAGCCCTTAAGTGCAGACTTGTTTCCCTTATTCATTAACGAGGGTCTCGTACTTGCAGACTTGGTGCCTTTAGGTTGTATACGAGGGACTATTTATTGGTCAGCTGCCAATTAGTAATAAGTTCACGTGCTACGTGATGCCAAACAGGCTTATAAAGAGTGTGCCACATTCGCCGCCATGGCTACTAGTGGCGCTGACTGACACTCCACGTTTAAAATTGACATAGATAGCCAATAAGGTGGCTGGGGGATGGCTGTCGTGGTAGCTCAAATGGTAGAGCATCGGATGCGTTATTCGAAGGTCGCAGGTTCGGAAACTGCCCACAGCAAGTTATCTTTTCTCCCACTTTTCGTTCTTCTCATTTACAATACAATTGGCCTTATAACTTCCCCTATACCTTCCTTGGCATTATTGTCTGTTTGGTCTGATTATTATTGTGTAAAAACACGAAAAACGAGCCCTTAAGTGTACACTTGTTTTCCTTATTCATTAACGAGGATCTCGTACTGGCAGACTTGGTGCCTTTAGGTTGTATACGAGGGACTATTGGTCAGCTGCCAGTTAGTAATAAGTTCACGTGCTACGTGATGCCAAACAGGCTTATAAAGAGTGTGCCACATTCGCCGCCATGGCTACTAGTGGCGCTGACTGACACTTCACGTTTAAAATTGACATAGATAGCCAATAAGGTGGCTGGGGGATGGCTGTCGTGGTCGCTCAAGTGGTAGAGCATCGAATGCGTTATTCGAATTTCGAAGGTTCGGATCCTGCCCCAGCGAGTTATCTTTTCTCCCACTTTTCTTTTTTCTTATTTACAATACAATTGGCCTAATGACTTCCCCTATACCTTCCTTGGCATTATTGTCTGTTTGGTCTGATTATTATTGTGTAAAAACACGAAAAACGAGCCCTTAAGTGTACACTTGTTTTCCTTATTCATTAACGAGGGTCTCGTACTGGCAGACTTGGTGCCTTTAGGTTGTATACGACGGACTATTGGTCAGCTGCCAATTAGTAATAAGTTAACGTGCTACGTGATGCCAAACAGGCTCATAAAGAGTGTGCCACATTCGCCGCCATGGCTACTAGTGGCGCTGACTGACACTCCACGATTAAAATTGACATAGATAGCCAATAAGGTGGCTGGGGCATGGCTGTCGTGGTAGATCAAATGGTAGAGCATCGAATGCGTTATTTGAAGGTCGCAGATTTGAATTCTGTCCACGGCAAGTTATCTTTTCACCCACTTTTCTTTTTTTCTCATTTACAATACAATTGGCCCAATAACTTCCCCTATACCTTCCTTGGCATTATTGTCTGTTAGGTCTGATTATTATTGTGTCAAAACACGAAAAACGAGCCCTTAAGTGTACACTTATTTCCCTTATTTACTAACGAGGGTCTCGTACTGGCAGACGTGGTGCCTTTAGGTTGTATTCGAGGGAATATTGGTCAGGTGCCAAGTATAAATAAGTTCACGTGCTACGTGATGCCAAACAGGCTCAATAAGAGTGTGCCACACTCGACGCCATGGCTACTAGAGGCGCTGACTGACACTCCACGTTTAAGATTGACATAAATACCCAATAAGGTGGCTGGGGGATGGCTGTCGTGGTAGGTCAAGTGGTAGAGCATTGAACGCGTTATTCGAAGGTCGCAGGTTCGGATCCTGCCCACGGCAAGTTATCTTTTCACCCACTTTTCTTTTTTTCTCATTTACAATACAATTGGCCCAATAACTTCCCCTATACCTTCCTTGGCATTATTGTCTGTTATAACTCATTAATATTGTGTAAAACACGAAAAACGAGCTCTTAAGTGTACACTTGTTCCCTTATTCATTAGCGTGGGTCTCGTACTGGCAGACTCGGTGCCTTTAGGTTGTATACGAGGGACTATTGGTCAGCTGCCAATTAGTAATAAGTTCACGTGCTACGTGAATCAAAACGGGCTCATAAAGAGTGTGCCACACTCGCCGCCATGGCTACGAGTGGCGCTGACTGACACTCCACGTTTAAAATTGACATCGATACCCATTAAAGTTGCTGGGGTGATTGCTGTCGTGGTAGCTCAAGTGGTAGAGCATCGAACGCGTTATTTGAAGGTCGCAGATTTGAATTCTGCCCACGGCAAGTTATTTTTTCACCCAGTTTTCTTTCTTCTCTTTTACAATACAATTGGCCTAATAACTTCCCCTATACATTCCTTGGCATTATTGCCTGTTAGATCTCATTAACAGTGTTTAAAAACACGAAAAATGAGCCCTTAAGTGCAGACTTGTTTCCCTTATTCATTAACGAGGGTCTCGTACTTGCAGACTTGGTGCCTTTAGGTTGTATACGAGGGACTATCGGTCATCTGCCAATTAGTCATAGGTTCACGTGCTACGTGATGCCAAACAGGCTCATAAAGAGTGTGCCACATTCCCCGCCATGGCTACTAGTGGCGCTGACTGACACTCCACGTTTAAAATTGACATAGACAGCCAATAAGGTGGCTGGGGGTTGGCTGTCGTGGTAGCTCAAATGGTAGAGCATCGAATGCGTTATTCGAAGGTCGCAGGTTCGGATACTGCCCACAGCAAGTTATCTTTTGACCCACTTTTCTTTCTTCTAATTTACAATAGAATTGGCCTAATAACTTCCCCTATACCTTCCTTGGCATTATTGTCTGTTAGGACTGATTATCATTGTGTCAAAACACGAAAAACGAGCCCTTAAGTGTACACTTATTTCCCTTATTCACTAACGAGGGTCTCGTACTGGCAGACTTGGTGCCTTAAGGTTGTATACGAGGGAATATTGGTCAGGTGCCAAGTATAAATAAGTTCACGTGCTACGTGATGCCAAACAGGCTCAATAAGAGTGTGCCACACTCGCCGCCATGGCTACTAGTGGCGCTGGCTGACACTCCACGTTTAAAATTGACATAAATACCCAATAAGGTGGCTGTGGGGATGGCTGTCATGGTAGGTAAAGTGGTAGAGCATCGAACCCGTTATTCGAAGGTCGCAGGTTCGGATCCTGCTCACGGCAAATTATCTTTTCACCCACTTTTCTTTTTTCTCATTTACAATACAATTGGCCTAATGACTTCCCCTATACCTTCCTTGGCATTATTGTCTGTTATGGTCTGATTATTATTGTGTAAAACACGAAAAACGAGCCCTTAAGTGTACACTTGTTTTCCTTATTCATTAACGAGGGTCTCGTACTGGCAGACTTGGTGCCTTTAGGTTGTATACGACGGGACTATTGGTCAGCTGCCAATTAGTAATAAGTTAACGTGCTACGTGATGCCAAACAGGCTCATAAAGAGTGTGCCACATTCGCCGCCATGGCTACTAGTGGCGCTGACTGACACTCCACGATTTAAAATTGACATAGATAGCCAATAAGGTGGCTGGGGCATGACTGTCGTGGTAGCTCAAAGTGGTAGAGCATCGAATGCGTTATTTGAAGGTCGCAGATTTGAATTCTGTCCACGGCAAGTTATCTTTTAACCCAGTTTTCTTTCTTCTCTTTTACAATACAATTGGCCTAATAACTTCCCTTATACCTTCCTTGGCATTATTGCCTGTTAGATCTCATTAACGTTGTTTAAAAACACGAAAAACGAGCCCTTAAGTGCAGACTTGTTTCCCTTATTCATTAACGAGGGTCTCGTACTTGCAGACTTGGTGCCTTTAGGTTGTCAACGAGGGACTATTTATTGGTCAGCTGAAGATTAGTAATAAGTTCACGTGCTACGTGATGCCAAACAGGCTTATAAAGAGTGTGCCACATTCGCTGCCATGGCTACTAGTGGCGCTGACTGACACTTCACGTTTAAAATTGACATAAATACCCAATAAGGTGGCTGAGGGATGGCTGTGGTGGTAGGTCAAGTGGTAGAGAATTGAACGCGTTATTCGAAGGTCGCAGGTTCGGATCCTGCCCACGGCAAGTTATCTTTTCACCCACTTTTCTTTTTTTCTCATTTACAATACAATTGGCCCAATAACTTCCCCTATACCTTCCTTGGCATTATTGTCTGTTAGGTCTGATTATTATTGTGTCAAAACACGAAAAACGAGCCCTTAAGTGTACACTTATTTCCCTTATTCACTAACGAGGGTCTCGTACTGGCAGACTTGGTGCCTTTAGGTTGTATTCGAGGGAATATTGGTCAGGTGCCAAGTATAAATAAGTTCACGTGCTACGTGATGCCAAACAGGCTCAATAAGAGTGTGCCACACTCGACGCCATGGCTACTAGAGGCGCTGACTGACACTCCACGTTTAAGATTGACATAAATACCCAATAAGGTGGCTGGGGGATGGCTGTCGTGGTAGGTCAAGTGGTAGAGCATTGAACGCGTTATTCGAAGGTCGCAGGTTCGGATCCTGCCCACGGCAAGTTATCTTTTCACCCACTTTTCTTTTTTTCTCATTTACAATACAATTGGCCCAATAACTTCCCCTATACCTTCCTTGGCATTATTGTCTGTTATAACTCTATAATATTGTGTAAAACACGAAAAACGAGCTCTTAAGTGTACACTTGTTTCCCTTATTCATTAGCGTGGGTCTCGTACTGGCAGACTCGGTGCCTTTAGGTTGTATACGAGGGACTATTGGTCAGCTGTCAATTAGTAATAAGTTCACGTGCTACGTGATGCCAAACAGGCTCATAAAGTGTGTGCCACACTCACCGCCATGGCTACTAGTGGCGCGGACTGACACCCCACGTTTAAAATTGACATAGGTTCCCAATATGGTGGCTGGGGGAATGGCTGTCGTGGTAGCTCAAGTGGTAGAGCATCGAACGCGTTATTCGAAGGTCGAAAAGTCGGATCCTGCCCACGGCAAGTTATCTTTTTACCCACTTTTCTTCTCATTTACAATACAATTGCCTAATAACTTCCCCTATACCTTCCTTTGCATTATTGTCTGTTGGATCTCATTATATTGTGTAAAAACACTAAAAATGACCCCTTAAGTGTACACTTGTTTTCCTTATTCATTAACGAGGGCCTCGTACTGGCAGACTTGGTGCCTTTAGGTTGTATACGAGGGACTATTGGTCAGCTGCCAATTAGTAATAGGTTCACGTGCTACGTGATGCCAAACAGGCTCATAAAGAGTGTGCCGCACTCGCCGCCATCGCTACAAGTGGCGCTGACTGACACTCCGCATTTGAAATTGACATAGATACCCAATAATGTGGCTGGGGGGATGGCTGTCGTGGTAGCTCAAGTGGTAGAGCATGGAACGCGTTATTCGAAGGTCGCAGGTTCGGATCCTGCCCACGGCAAGTTATCTTTTCACCCGCTTTTCTTTCTTCTCATTTACAATACAATTGGCCTAATAACTTCCCCTATACCTTCCTTGGCATTGTTGTCTGTTAGAGCTCATTAACATTGTTTAAAAACACGAAATACGAGCCCTTAAGTGCAGACTTGTTTCCCTTATTTATTAACGAGGGTCTCGTACTTGCAGACTTGGTGCCTTTAGGTTGTATACGAGGGACTATTCTTGGTCAGCTGCCAATTATAAATAAGTTCACGTGCTACGTTATGACAAACAGGCTCATAAAGAGTCTGCCACATTCGCCGCCATGGCTACTAGTGGCGCTGACTGACACTCCACGTTTAAAATTGACATAGATACCCAATAATGTGGCTGGGGTGATGGCTGTCGTGGTCGCTCAAGTGGTAGAGCGTCGAACGTGTTATTCGAAGGTCGCAGGTTCGGATCCTGCCCACAGCAAGTTATCTTTTCACCCACTTTTCTTTTTCTCATTTACAATAGAATATGCCTAATAACTTCCCCTATACCTTCCTTGGCATTATAGTCGGTTAGGTCTGATTATTATTGTGTCAAAACACGAATAACGAGCCCTTAAGTGCAGACTTGTTTCCCTTATTTATTAACGAGGGTCTCCTACTGGCAGACTTGGTGCCTTTAGGTTGTATACGAGGGACTATTGGTCAGCTGCCAATTAGTAATAGGTTCACGTGCTACGTGATGCCAAACAGGCTCATAAAGAGTGTGCCGCACTCGCCGCCATGGCCACTAGAGGCGCTGACTGGCACTCCACATTTAAAATTGACATAGATACCCAATAATGTGGCTAGGGGGTGGCTGTCATGGTAGCTCAAGTGGTAGAGCATCGAACGCGTAATTCGAAGGTCGCAGGTTCAGATCCTGCCCACGGCAAGTTATCTTTTCACCCACTTTTTCTTTCTTCTCATTTACAATACAATTGGCCTAATAATTCCCCTATAATTTCCTTAGCATTATTGTCTGTTACATCTCGTTATATTGAGTAAAAACAAGAAAAACGAGCCCTTAAATGTACACTTGTTTTCCTTATTCATTAACGAGGGTCTCGTACTGGCAGACTTGGTGCCTTTAGGTTGTATACGAGGGACTATTGGTCAGCTGCCAATTAGTAATAAGTTCACGTGCTACGTGAATCCAAACAGGCTCATAAAGAGTGTGCCGCACTTGCCGCCATGGCTACTGGTGGCGCTGACTGACACTGCACGTTTAAAATTGACATAGATACCCAATAAGGTGGTTGGGGGGATGGCTGTCGTGGTAGCTCAAGTGGCAGAGCATCGAACGCGTTATTCGAAGGTCGCAGGTTCGGATCCTGCCCACGGCAAGTTATCTTTTTACCCACTTTATATATATATACATATATATATATATATATATATATATATATATATATATATATATATATATATATATATATTGTCGCAGTGCAACGCGAACAACAGATGACAGCTGCTTAAGGCCGCAAAAAGAGCGTATTCAGGATCAGCTGTACAGCAAGATGCCTGCTTCGTCGTCGTCCCGAAAAACCGCCTGACCCACTAGCTGGAATCTACAAAACATTCCTATAATCGTTCTCTTTCAATTAAACACGTGTCACTTGCCCCTCTTTATAAGCGCATCGTCCCGATGATGATTCAGACGCACAGTATTTTTTTAACGTGCAGTCACTCACATACGGCTTCGTACGCACTACATGAACAAGTTCAGGCTGGTGCTGGCGACGCCTCGGGCATTGGAGACTGTCGAAGACAACCTCGTAGGCGACGTCACTTAGCTGTCGCGATACTCGGTAGGGCCCGAAATATCGCCTTAGAAGCTTTTCGGACAGTCCCCGTTTTCGTACGGGTGTCCAAACCCACACTCTGTCACCGATTTCGTACGTTACAGTTCTATGGCGAGCATTGTAGCGGCCTGCGTCGTAGTCTGGTCACTGGTGGATCCGTAAGCGGGCGAGCTGTCTAGCTTCTTCCACGCGTTCAGTGAACACGTCAGCGCCTGTGTCGGTAGCGTCCCATTTATGTGGCAACATCGCATCCAGCATAGTCCGTACCTCCCGTCCGTGAACCAAGCTGAATGGAGTCATGCGAGTCGTCTCTTGTTTAGCCCTATTGTATGCGAACGTGATATAGGGTAAAATTTCGTCCCAATTCTTATGTTGGATATCCACGTACATCGACAGCATGTCTTCAATCGTCTTGTTAAGGCGCTCCGTTAGTCCATTTGTTTGCGGGTGGTACGCAGTGGTCTTACGGTGAGTCGTTCCACTAAGCATCAGAACGTGGTCCAAAAGAGCTGCCGTAAATGCTGTTCCGCGGTCTGTGATGACGATAGTCGAGGCACCGTGGCCTAGCACAATATTTTCTATGAAAAATCTCGCCACTTCCACTACGGTGCTCTTTTGGATATCTTTTGTTTCGGCATACCTGAATAGGTAGTCTTTTGCGACTATAACCCAGCGATTCCCTGCAGTAGAAGTAGGAAGGGGTCCCAAAATATCCATTCCTATCTGTTCAAACGGTGTACGTGGAACCTGAGCTGGTTGCAGCTGACCGGCGGGTCTCTTTGGAGGTGATACGCGTTGCTGGCAATCGATGCAAGTGTGAACGTGGTGCTTTACGGCTGTTGTGAGTAGTGGCCAGTAGTATCCCTGCTGTAGTCTTGCCAATGTGCGAGTGTAGCCTAAATGGCCAGACGTCGGCTCATTGTGACATGCTTGGAGCACTTCAGTTCGAAGGGGTGCAGGAATTACGAGCAAATAGGGAGCTCCGATGGATGAAAAATTTCTTTTGTAGAGGACGTCATTGCGTAGGCAAAACGACGATAATGTCCTTGCAAAGACTCTAGGTGCCCTATAAAAACGTCCGTCCAAGTAATTAATCAAATCAGGCAATTCAAGGTCACTTCGTTGTTGTTGGGCAATCGTGGATGCGTCGAAAACACCAAGAAAGGCCATATCGTCGTCGTCAGAAAGAGAAACTGAGTGTACTGGTGATCGAGACAGGCAGTCGGCATCCGTATGGCGCTTCCCAGACTTGTGTATGACCGCCATATCAAACTCTTGTAACTTCAGACTCCACCGTGCTAATCGGCCGGTTGGATCTCTTAAATTAGTCGACCAACAGAGGGAATGATGGTCACTTATAACTTTGAAAGAGCGGCCATACAAATACGGGCGAAATTTTATAACTGCCCATACCACGGCGAGGCATTCTTTCTCAGTTGTTGAATAATTGGCCTCAGCACGTGTTATTGTTCTGCTTGCGTAGGCGATCACTCGTTCCGTGTCTTCTTGCCACTGCACAAGCACAGCTCCGAGGACTACATTGCTTGCGTCAGTGTGAAGCATTGTTGGCGCTTGTTCGTCGAAGTGAGCAAGAACTGGAGGTGTTTAAAGACGTTCGCGGAGGTCATTAAACGCTGCTTGCTGTTCGTGATTCCACTCAAAGATGGCGTCGTCTCTAGTGAGGCGAGTTAACGGCGACGCTATCCGTGCGAAGTCGGCGATGAACCGGCGATAGTAGGCGCATAGGTCCAGAAAGCGCCTGACAGCTTTCTTGTCGGACGGTACTTGGAACTGTGCCACGGCCGCATGTTTTTCGGGATTAGGCCGAACGCCAGTACAGCTGACGGCATGACCAAGAAACAGCAGGTCTTCAAACCAAAGTGCCGTTTCTCTGGTTTCAATGTGAGGCCTGCCGAACGTATGGCTCGTAAAACAACTTCTAGCCTCCTGAGATGCTCGTCAAAAGTTGGGGAAAACACTATGACGTCGTCTAGATAAACTGAACAGGTGTTCCATTTTATCCCTGAAAGTACAGTGTCCATCAGCCTTTAAAAAGTAGCAGGCGCTGAGCACAGACCGAAGGGTAGAACCTTAAATTCATATAAACCATCCGGCGTCATAAAAGCAGTTTTTTTCCCGATCTCTTGGGTCTACCTCGATCTGCCAATATCCACTTCTGAGGTCCATTGAAGAAAAGTAGCGAGCGTTTCGAAGCCTATCGAGAGAGTCATCAATACGTGGAAGCGGATTCACATCTTTCTTAGTCACTTGCTTTAGCTTCCTGTAATCCACGCAAAAACGCAGGGTACCGTCCTTTTTCCTAACTAATACTACAGGCGATGCCCACGGGCTCTGTGATGGCTGAATCACATCATCTTCAAGCATTTTAGTGACTTGTTGCTGTATCGCTTCCCGTTCCTTTGGAGCCACATGATAAGGATTCTGTTGTATAGGCCTCGCTGCGTCGTGGGTAATTATTCGATGCTTTGTTAGCGGCGTTCGACCGACCAGTGATGTCGATGAAAAGCAGTCCTGGAATTCAGCTAGCAGCGCAAGAAGTCTCGTTCGCTCGTCCCTTGACGACGTAGTGCCAACGTCAAGATTAGGTACTGATTCTTCTTGAGGTGCTTCGTGTAGGGCCGATAAACTGCCTTGGAATTCTGCAGTAGTGTCAAAGTAAGCGACGGCTGTACCCTTCGGGAGATGTCGGCGCTCAGTGCTGAAGTTAGTTAGCAGCAAGTTTGTGGGTCTAGCAGTGACAGTGACAAGACCTCGAAAAACTGAAATAGCGTGGCTAGATATCAGTGAGCTTATTTGGTTAGCAATGTCATCGCCGTCAAACGGCTCATTCCCTGCCACCGAAACAAGCGTACACGATCGCAGCGGGACGACCACATCGTCATCCGTCAGACGCAAAGGCCCTGAACAAGACGTATGTCTCGGCTCTGAACAATCGACTAAAGTAGAGCTGTTGTTGCTAAATATAATGACACTGCCAGGGATGTTGAAGACGGTGCCATGTTCTCCCAAGAAATCCATTCCCATAATCAGGTCTTTACAGCATGCAGCGAGAACGACGAACGTCGCCATGAAAGTAGAGCTACCGATTTCGAGCCTTGCTGTGCACATTCCGACAGGCATCAGTATTTGGCCGCCTGCCGTCCTTAAGTGAGGTCCCGTCCACGCTGTCTTTACTTTCTTGAGGCGTACGGCAAGGTCATCACTGATAATAGAGAAGTCAGCCCCAGTGTCGACGAAAGCTTTGACTTGCTGTCCATTCACAAGAACGGTAAGGCCTGGGGTCACAGTTTCGTTGGTATAACGTCTTGTCGGCTTTACAGCGCCCTGAGGTAGGAATAATGGGGGCTTTTTTTCTTCGTCTTGACAGCCTGCAACCTTACCCCCTGAGGTCGCTGCCTTCAGTTTCGCCGGTGTGGGCTGGGTGACCTCGCTCCTCTGGTGTCGGCAAAGGGCGGCGCTGCAGCGAAGGAGACTGGGCAGGAGAAGGAGAGCGTGGTCGATGTCGGAAGACCGGCTAGTAATCAGTTAAAGTCTCGTCATCATTGTTACGGCGGCCGTCGAATGGGTGTCGAGGTACCGGAGGTTCTTGAGAACCGACATGGCCACGGCGGGATACGTACTCGTTGGCACGTCGACTGTCAAACCGTGGCCTGAGAGGGCGAAACGGATCGGCGCGGTGCCAGCAATAGCGGGCTATGTGGCCTACACCTCCGCAGTTGAAACAGAGTGGACGCCTGTCGTCAGTGCGCCAGGTGTCTGTTCGGCGAAGCTGTGGTTGCCGTGATGCCTCTTCACGCGACGAAGGCCATGGCAAGCCAGAAGACGACTGGTCGTATCGGGGCTGGATGGGTGGGCACCACTATGTCTCCCCCTGTGGTGGTGCCCAAGGAACAGTTGCAGGTGGCGAGTAGTATGAAGGCGGAGTGGGTGGGGAGCTTCGATGGGCGGCGGCGTACGTCACGGGACGTTGTTCGGGGGCAGGATCAGCTGTCGAGAATGCTTGGGGGATTTCGTCACGGAAGACTTGAGTGACAGATGCCATAGGTGTATCCACTACCGGAGTCCACAGCCTTTGCAATTCTTCATGAACAATCTCTCTAATCATGTCACGTAAGGAGCTATGACTGTCAAACGTCACAACGATGGCCTGAATTCGGGGGCTGCTGCACAAGCGGTCATATTGTCGGCAGCGTTGGTGAAGGGCCCGCTCGATAGCCGTCGCTTCTTTGATGAAGTTCTCTACAGTGCTTGGCGGGTTGCGCAGAAGTCCAGCGAACAGCTGCTCTTTCACGTCACGCATGAGGTAGCGCAACTTCCTATCTTCAGTCATCTGCGGGTCAGCCCTGCGAAATAAACGTGTCATGTCTTCGGCGAATATGGCGACCGTTTCATTGGGTTTTTGGACCATTAGCTCTAGTAGTGGGTGGGCGCGGTCACGTCTGTCGACATTGAAAAAAGTTTCAAGCATCTTCTGGTGAAAGTTGGTCCATGTGGACAGGTTGCCTTGTCTGTTCTCTTACCAAGTACGAGCGCTGTCATCGAGATAGAAGTAGGCCCGGCCGACCTTTTCCTGAGCAGACCATTGGTTGATCTTTGCAACACGGTCATAGTGGTCTAGCCAGTCTTCTACATATTCGTGAGCTCCACCACCAAAGCGTTTAGGCTCCAGCGATTGAAAAAAACGTACCTGGGAGGGAGCGGGAGGACTTTTGCCAAGAAGTACAGGCTGGGGGCTGGTGTTAGCCATTTTTAGATGTCTGGTAGAGGTTTTCTGCGAGGGGTTGCAGTCTGGAGGAATACCTCGTAGCCGACGACTGAATCGATGGACAGGGGTTGCAGTAAGCACGTCCGGGCTGGATGACCGGCTCCCACTAGGAGTGTGAAGCATCGGGCAGCGTCGCAGCCCAGCTCCTCCACCAGTGTCACAGTGTAACGCGAACAAAAGATGACAGCAGTTTATGGCAGCGAAAAGAGCGTATTCAGGATCAGCTGTACAGCAAGATGCCTGCTTCGTTGTCGTCTCGCAAAACCACCTGACCCACTAGCTGGAATCTACCAAACATTCCTATCATCGTTCTTTTGCATATAAACACGTGTCAATATATATATATATATATATATATATATATATATATATATATATATATATATATATGTGTGTGTGTGTGTGTGTGTTTCTATATATATATATATACCGGCAGACAAGTGTGCCGTACATTAGCCCTCTCCCCCTCGCGTAGAGTAGGTACGCCACTGATTCCGCGTCATTATCTTGTACTATAGGATGAAGCCCCTTACTTCTAGAACAATATGAAATGTTCAGCCGTTTTCTCCTCCTTTCCGCACGCAATCTATACCGTATTTTTGTATTTGGCTCGGTACGTCTTGGTCCGCAATACTCCCGTTGCCCCGCCGCGGTGGTCTAGTGGCTAAGGTACTCGGCTGCTGACCCGCAGGGCGCGGGTTCGAATCCCGGCTGCGGCGGCTGCATTTCCGATGGAGGCGGAAATGTTGTAGGTCCGTGTGCTCAGATTTGGGTGCACGTTAAAGAACCCCAGGTGGTCAAAATTTTCGAAGCCCTCCACTACGGCATCTCTCATAATCATATAGTGGTTTTGGGACATTAAACCCCACATATCAATCTATCAATACTCCCGTTCTGGCCTCGAACAGCAATCGTATGTCTTTTCATTTGCAATTTTGTGCTTGAAAGTTCGGTAGGTCTCCAGTGATTATTTCTTAAGCATTGTAATCTCCCATCTTCATCTTCTTCTTAACCGATGTTTTCTTTTGTCTTGGCATTCTGTTATCTAAATACTTGCTTGATAATTATCGACTTCACTTCCTCCGTCTAGTATCAACATTCTTCATGCACAAGTGGCTGAAAGTTTTCCCAGCTCAACGCTCCTCTCTCATTTTTCTCAATCGCCCCTCAAACTCTATCTTGATGCTAGCTTCCCTGTCCTCAAACGATACCCCGGTGAGGACGAAGCGCCGCCTCGTGGCCCCGCTTTCAGCGCAAAATGCCCCCCGAGAGTTACGCCGAAGCTTCATAAGTATAGTGAAAGTTCTCCAGGACTCTGGCAGAACTAGTGCCTCATCAAAAAAAAAAACCTCTAAAAACACTGCGTGTTTCGACTCTCTTTGATGTTCAGCGATAATGCAGCAAACCGAACTAACTTGATGACTATTTCAAACTTGCAGCCAAACACTTCCTCGTGGCCTTTGAAACACTCAGAACTGTGTTATTTACCATGACCGTGAACAAACTAAAGTTTGCAGATGTTGCAGGCCAGCGTGCCTCAGATGGTAAATAAGTTTATTCTAACTACAGAAAATTTGCATGCTCTTTCAAACAATTAAGTACACTTGCTTCTTGCATATTCGCCTGTTATCGCTTGGTGTCTCGCTTTCTAGTTGTAATTTCGCATGTACCCATTATCCCACTTGTAATCATAAAAAATTGTTTCTGTTGTTACCCTTTGCGCACATATTTTGTTCATTTCTTCGAAAGTGTCTGCTATATATCTAAATTTTAAATAACTTCATTTTGCAATTCAAAGATCTTTTATGAATATTGCTTCATTTCTGCTGTAGTGTCCGCAGCTGAGTAATGAAAGGTGGGGTCAGTCAAGCTACGTATGTGTAGACTTTTTCTCTCCTTCCAAACAACAAAGAAAGTTTTTATACTTTGTATGGCAAAATAAATCCGACTTGAACTTCAAAACACTGTTCCTTACATGCCGTGATTTATGCACGTAAGCATGAAAGATAGTTATAACAAGAAGAACATTCAGCTTCCATTTAAGCTTGCTGAGACTTCAGCTGGATTGAAGCTTTACTTCGTCAGTCTGCTGTGGAAAGCTAGTACGCATGGCTAATTTGCGAATTATCTGTGCCAAGACGATCGAAAGGTTGGTATCCGCCACCTCTTCTTTCAGCGTGTCAACTTTAGTACTCTGCCTACACCATATCGCCATGCGCTACGCCCACTCTTGACGTTATATGTTGCTTCACCACAGCCAGAACGATTTCCGTGGTGGTACCCATACTTAGAGTAGGAGTACTTCATGAAGCGTCCATCTGCAGCAAGGGTGTATTTGCAGGACCGGCATTGCATCTTCATTGGCCCACCAAGTGTACACGTTGTGCAAGGGGTACCAAAACGCCAAAGCACTTGACATCAAAACAACTATCGACGCGGTGGCAGCAGGGTAGCCGTGGAAAAAGATATAGGGAAGCACAATTCTTCAGTAACCTAAGTTTACCAACTTGGAAAGGGTAGTGTAAAGATGTAATGGAGGGCGTCTTATCAATGTCACTTTCCGGGTGAGTTGGATCAGCTTGACCCTCACGGGTGCAGCCAGCACTGCTGTAATAATACAGGTGTATTACATCAACGGATGTTGAAGTACATCCGTTGATGTACTTCAACACTGTACGAATCAGTTTTTGCTTGTGTAGAAGATTGTATTGACAAGCTTTGTAGCAGAACGTTTCAGAACAGTGCTAGTATATTGTCTAGGAGCTTTTAGGGGCAAAGCTCCTTATAGCGGCAGCTGTTCGTCCCTCGTAGTCGTAGTAGAAGTCGTAGTGTGTAACCAGTCTTGCATTTTGACCTCCAAGGTGTTGCCGGTGAGAGATTTCTTCTGTGCGTTGTTGAACAATAAAGAATTCGCAGCGTGTACGTTAACTAAAAGCCGAATTCTCTCTCTCATTCCCCCTTAGCAGTCATTGGCATGTACATTGAGCACTATCTGACAAGAAAGCGTTGCTACGTTATACTCGCTGGGCATAACCTCTTTGATTTTACAAAGGTTTAGCGAGCGTTGGGCTGCGGTGCCTTGAACACAGTGAACTAATATATACCATGAACTCGAGGTGGTTAAAGGTGGGAAGTAGACACAAAGCGCAAGCCGTGAGAAAGTGTGCGTGTGCTACCTCTCGTTTAGTCCTTGGAATGTCCGCTGGATTGTGGTGCATATGCGGATTACATTATGAAAAGATGCGAGATGGTGGTACTTGGAGTGTCGAATAGATGGACGAACGGACACATAGACAGATGCATGGAAGGACTCAAGGATGGCTGCACCGACAGATCAACGCATTCACGGACGCAGGGGCGGATGCATGGACGAACGCAGGGACGGACGCACAGATGGACGCGCGGAGGCACGAACATACGCATGCACGGACGGGCGAATGCACGCACGGACGGTCACACAGACAAACGCGTGGACGGACGGAAGCAAGAACGAATGGACGGACGGATGCTTTGCCCCAGTCTCCATCATTCACTCCGTGGACATGCTGCCATTTTCTAAAGAACATTTATGTTTTAGATGCGGAGCATCTAATACTCGAGGCTTGTAGTGCGGTGCCGTCCGCAAGCTTCCTCCTCCGTCTTCCACCGTCTGTGCATCCCTTCCTCCTCTACACACCGCGCGCGCTTCACTCCTCCATCATCTGTGCACCCTTCTTCCTCTACACACCGCGTGCGCTTCTCCTCTTCATGAACATTCGCTAGCTGTATAATGTAGCGCGCATGCGCCGTCACGCTTCCAGAACATCGGCAGCTGACGCGCGCGCATGCGCCGTAGCGCTTCGAGAACATCGGCAGCTGACGCGCGCGCATGCGCCGTAGCGCTTCGAGAACATCGGCAGCTGACGCGCGCGCATTCGCCGTTGCGCTTCTCCCCCTTCTCGAACATTCGAGAGCTGACGCGCGCATGCACCACCGTCACCCACCATCTGTGCCGCGCGCGCTTCTCCCCTTCGAGAACATTCTACAATTCTCCTGATTCTCCAGTGGACGCGCATGCGCCGTCGCGCTTCGAGAACATTCAACAGCTGACAGTGCATGCGCCGTCGCGCTGTATATATACTCAAGGTCGGCGCTCGCTCGCTCAGTTGCCGCTCGTCGGTTGGTTTGTACGGCGCGTCGACGTCCAAGGTCGCGGTGAAATGAATTCCAACGAATCCACAAACACAATGATCGACGTCCCTTCGACCAGCGCCGCCCTTTCGCATACGTGTGTACGTGTTCACTCATTTACCACCCCCTCCTACAACCACGTTAACCAATTTAGCCATCGACCCAAGTAAGTCGCAATTTAACACCCCATATCACAACCACGTTAACCAATTCAGCCATCGACCCAAGTAAGTCGCACTTTAACACTCCGTTAACCAATTATATGCTCCGCATCCTCCTCAGTGTTCCGCCGAGGGAAGCTGCGGGCATTTTTTTTATTTGAGAGCTACTTTTCTCAAATGGGACGGGTAGCCACATATTCAAAAGGAGGGTATATGTTTCGGGTCATGTATTGCTCCAATATTAAGCGACTTGTTTTTAGCCAAACTTGAGAGAACTGTTTCAGGTAACCTTTTTGACAACGGAATCATGCGCATTTTTAGATTTGTTGAGTACTGTGTCATTCTTCTTGGCTGCGACCACAAGTCCTGTGCCTTAAATATCCTCAACTTCATCAAAGAGTGGTTCAAACCCCTTGTTTAAACTCATGAGTTGCTTGTAAGTAGCTTTTTAAAATTTTTAGATACTGCTATAATTTTTCACAAAGGCCACACTTGTTGAGCGTATAAGTCAAGGAGCAATAGACACCTGCTACCGTACCACTCCGGCTACACTAAACTCGTAAAAACAGGCATTGTAAACCTGTGCTTTAGCAATCTTTATTCTTTATTCTTTATTCAAAAAAGACCTTACAGGCCCCAGAACAGGGCATTGGGTAAGGGGGGGAGGAATCGGAATGGTACAGACAGGTAACGAACAGTTAACAGGCAGGATCAGTGCAAGAACAACGAAAAACTATATATATATATATATATATATATCATCATCATCATCATCATCAGCCTGTCTACGTCCACTGCAGGACAAAGGCCTCTCCCATGTTCCGCCAGTTAACCCGGTCCTGTGCTCGCTGTTGCCAATTTATACCCGCAAACTTCTTAATCTCATCTGCCCACCTAACCTTCTGTCTCCCCCTACCCCGCTTCCCTTCTCTGGGAATCCAGTTGGTGACCCTTAATGACCAGCGGTTATCCTGTCTACGTGCTACATGCCCGGCCCATGTCCATTTCCTCTTCTTTATTGCAGCTATGATATCCTTAACTCCCGTTTGTCCCCTAATCCACTCTGCTCTCTTCTTGTCTCTTAAGGTTACACCTACCATTTTTCTTTCCATTGCTCGCTGCGTCGTCCTCAATTTAAGTTGAACCCTCTTTGTGAGTCTCCAGGTTTCTGCTCCGTAGCTAAGTACCGGCAAGATACAGCTGTTATATACCTTCCTCTTGAGGGACAGTGGCAATCTACTTGTCATAATTTGAGAGTGCCTGCCGAATGTGCTCCACCCCATTCTTATTCTTCTAGTTACTTCAATCTCGTGGTTAGCCTCTGCGGTTAGGCTCTGCGGTTATATATATATATATATATATATATATATATATATATATATATATATATATATATATATATATATATATATATATATATAAATGAAATCACATTTTAGGCTATACAGGGCGAGGTAAATTTGAGGGAATACAGCACTTGTTTATATGAACATGGCGACAGAGGGATACATTTTAAAAATAAAAGACAAGGGGAATATGAATCACCGTTACGCAATGCCCTCAGAATACAGAAACAGGGTCACATGGTGAACAGAGTGAGTAGCTGACGGCGAAATGTATCGGGATTAGAAATGGAGGCTATGCAATCAGGGAGGTCATTCCAAAGACGAATGGCCTGAGGCAGTGGTGATGAATTGAATGCATTAGTTGACCCGTATATGCGCATGAAGCTGAACTGATTATGCAATCTGCGTGAAAAAGAGTGAGGTGTTTGAAGCTGAAGCCGCGTTCGTTTATTAGAGGTAATATATTTCTGGAACAGATAGAGGAGAGCAATATTGCGACGGCTATCCAATGACGGCAGCTGAAGGTCTGATTTAATTTGCGTTATGTTTGACGTGATATCGTAGTTTCATGATATGAAGCGGGCACCTCTATTTTGAATCCTTTCTACCATAATAATCAAGTAGTTTTGATGAGGAGACGAAAATGCTGAGGCGAATTCTAATATTGGCAGAATAAAGGTAAGAAAGGCTACTTTTTGAATATTAGTAGGGGAATTTCTCAAGTTGCGGCGTAGGTAGCCCAGTGAACGTGATGCTTTGGCACAGGTAGACTCGATATGTGAGGCCCATGAAAGATTCTCTGTGAGAAGAACACCTAGGTATTTGTAGGAAGAAGTGTGGGAAAGCATGGTATTGTTCAAGTAATAGGAGAATTCAGAGTTTACGTGTTTACGGGTGAAATACATTACCTCGCATTTTGTTAAGTTCAGTTTCATAAGCCTTTTGTCGCACCAGTTACAAATATGGTTGAGATCTGCTTGAATGGTTAAGTGGTCATTACTGGAGTTTATAGAACGGTATTTTATACAATCATCGGCAAATAGACGCATGCAAGAAGTAATCGCGGAGGGTAAGTCATTAATGTAGATTAAAAATAGTAAGGGCCCAAGGACGCTGCCTTGCGGTACGCCCGAGCTAACAGAAGAAAAAGGGGACGCAAGATTGTTAACAACAGTGAATTGCTGTCGAAAAGAAATGAAGTTTTGAATCCAGGTTAATGTTAAAGAATCAAGTCGTAGAGCAGATAGCTTAGAGATTAGTCGGCAATGGAACACACGATCAAAGGCTTTAGAAAAGTCAAGAAAGATACAGTTCGGTTGAAGGTTGCTGTTCATGTTTGAGTGTAAATCGGTGGTGAATTCAAACAGTTGTGTGTCACACGAAAATCCCTTTCTAAAACCATGCTGAATAGGAAGGAAAAAATTGTTCGTCTCGAGGTGATTGTACACGTGTAAACTGATTATGTGCTCAAGCATTTTGCAGCATATGCAAGTTAAAGATATGGGTCGATAGTTGTCAGGTGAGTGAACATCTCCAGTTTTGTGAATTGGTTTTATCTTTCCTATTAACCAGTCGTCCGGTAGCATGCCAGATGTTAGATATTGGTCAAAATTTGACATAATATTTTGCTTGATATGGGGAGGGTGTTCTTTAGTATCTTGGAATTGATCTTGTCAATACCGGCTGATGTGGATAATTTTAGGTTGTTAATGAGTGATCCAATGCCTCCAACAGTGACAGTAATGGGTTCCATATAGGCGGCGTCAAGTTCAGGAAAAGTAGGCACATTGGAAGAATCTTCCTGAGTGAAAACAGATGAGAAGAACCTGTTGAAAACAGAGGGGAAATCGGCGATAGGAATAGGTATTTTGTCAGTTCCATGTAAAGTAATAGTGTTAGTATCTCTGACCGCGGATATAGTTTGCCAAAATTTTTTGGGATTACACTGAAGTAGGGAAGGTAGGTCTTGCGAGTAATATTTATCTTTAGCTGAGGTTACTGCTGAGCAGTAGGTTTTCAAACAGTGTTTGTATGCCTGCCATGCCCCATCAGTGCGCAAGCGTTTAGCCTTGTTGTACAACCGTTTCTTCTTGTTTCGCAGTTTGCTAAGGAACTTGTTGAACCAGGGGCTTAATTTATCGCTGGTTATGGACACTAAGGGAACATTCTGATCGACTAGCGCTGTTAATTTATCTCTGTAGAGTACCCAGTTTTCAGTTACGGATCGACAAATGAAAGTAGGTAGTAATTCTTAAAAAAAATTGTTCTAGTTCTGTGTTAATGGCAGCGTAATTTCCTCTATTGTAATCGCGAATTCGTTTTGTTGTTTTGCCAGATACGGGCTTCGGGATGCTTAAATTAAGTTGGAGGAGGTTATGGTCACTAAAACCGCTCACATTTGAAATTGAAAGTATTGTGTCAGGAGCGTTGGTGAATACCAAAGTCCAGGATATTGGAAGCACGGGTGGGTTCTTTGACAACTTGGAACAGGTTGAAATCCAACGTTAGATTTATTAGTTCTAGAGACGCTTGACATGAGGATGACATGTGTTCCCAGTCGATAAAAGGAAAATTAAAGTCGCCAAGAAGATATACATGGTTAGATGGGCATGACGGAATGGCATGAGAGATGCTATCACGCAAGTCCCCCAAAAAGGAATGATCAGAATCTGGTGCACGGTAACAAGTCCCAATTAATACCACACTAGATGACATAGACAAAGCTGCCCATACAATTTCGACGGAAGATTTCGAATCAATCCAATGCGAATGAAGCGTTTTCTTAATAGCAAGGAGTACGCCGCCACCGCGCCTATTTACGCAGTCGTTCCTATAAATTTTGTAAAGGTTGTTGTGAGGTAGTACTTCGTTATCTCTTATATCTGGATTCAACCATGTCTCCGTTAGTACTACTATATCTGAATCGCTATTATCAAGAAAATAACAAAACGTGTCACGTTTGTGTAACAATCTTCGGATGTTCGTGTACGCGACCGAGAGTGGAAAGGCTGCTTGGGGCACGAGATGCGGCGCGTGCGAGTTTAAGCTTACATCTAGCTATCTGGTAGATTGGGCAACTGTGTCATTAATGGCATCATACAAATATACCTTCTTATCCAAGTGAAGCTTGTCAAGGACCAACTTGTACGGCTTGTCGAATGATCTGGCAAAAGCGACCAACTTTCTTCTGGCCACACGTGTTGATGGCGCAGTCATCCCCAATCGAAAAAGTTGTTTCCTTAAGCTTGCGAGCTGCAGACAAGATGCTCTGTTTGTCCCTGCATGAAGATAATTTTGCTATAATGGGCCTTTTTTTTCAATGGAAAATTTGCCCAGGCGGTGTACACGTTCATACTGCACACTTGTAGTGGCAAGTTCGAGTTTTTCTGCGCAGAGTTTGATGACCTTTTCTTCAGACGCTGCCCATTTTTCTTTTTCGTCGTCCTCTAAACCGAAAGATATCACGTTGGAACGTCTTAATCTGTTTTCTGCATCGTCGCATCTGGAAGTTATTTGTTGTAGCTGACTTGAGATATCATGCAAGGCATTTTGAGAAGGAACTACTTCAGGGGAAGCTGGATCGATTGCACCGGTTTCAAGAGCAGTTACTTTCGCTATAAGATTCTGGATTTTTCCATTAGTAGTTGCTTGTTCCGCCTTAATACCCTGAAGTTCAAGCAAAACAGATTTCAGTTTAGTACGCAGTTTCTCGATTGCCCCCAAAGCCGATTCGAAGGCAACACCCTCTGCCTTACTCATCGGGTCGGAGTTCGATTCAACATCGCCCGCCAGCAAGAGCAGCAAGTGAACAAGGGAAGAAGATATGTATAATGAACAATTCAAGATATGTTTTTTAACGCAAGACAACTCTAATGGGCACGACACCGCAATAAGGCAGTAATTGTTTGTTTTGTAACACAAGGCATGGTTCAAGTAACTAATCCTGATGGAAGTAGGAGGGTATATCTTTACATATGGAGGGTATATCCTTTACATAAGATGGAAGTAGGAGGTATATCTTTTCTGTAATCCTTTACAGAAGTCTTGTCCACATCCAATGGCTGCTAGTTCTAAAGAGCAAGCAGTGCGACTTTAGAATGCTGGCTACCCCTCCTACATACGGTGCAACACCGGACAGTATCTATGTGGCGGAAAATTTGGTGAAGAAACTTCAGACCTCAAATGAAGCCATCGCCCAAGTTAAGCCATTAAAGCCCAGGAAGGTTGCCATAGTTCTTTATTTACATTGAATCTCCCACAACTTAAAAAGAAGATTGAGGAGTGGGCCAATGTAAAGGTAATTTTCTCTGCCCCGAAAAAGTTGTCTTACTTGGGTATGAAGGTTGCTTCGCATGCAATGCCAGATTGTTCTAAAAAGTACAAAACCCTGTTTGTCATGAGTGCTGAAAATTTAATCCTTCATGCGGCAAGCACTACTTATGGCAAACTGGTTGCTGTATTAATGATCGTCTCTATGAACACGCGTGCAACATCACGAATATTCATGATAGTTTTTTTGGCACAGCACTGCAGCACGTGTTGTGGTTGCAAACCATTTTTTCGTGATACCGTGATTATGGGTAGAAAGAGAAATAAATTGACGAGAGAGATTATTGAGGCAGAGAAGGCAGGGCTGAACTGTGTTAGCCCTTCCTCAATCGAGCTTAGTCCCAAAGAATTGTCCTTCATGATATAGTAAGCTTCCGCTCATGTCATTTGTGAGTTTCAAAGCTGTTTTGTCTGTTTTTTGCTTTTCGAGAGTATATATATGTACGCTCTGCGAAATTAAATTTTGTTGGAAGTTAGCGCTCCCCTTTTGCTCCTTTCCTGTGTCTCACTTCTTACGCGCTACGATATTATGAGTTTTGATGTAAGACAGGCCAACTTCCATCACTGCTCACCACGCTCTTCACAGTACTTAATTTACTCTCAATATTTTGGCTAACCAGTATTTTATCTCCTGGAGAATTTCACGTGATATAATTCCGCCATGCCCGGAATAGTGTCTGCTGAGACCCCGTAAACCTCGAAGTACCCGGGATATACAAAAAGGCTATGTTGTCATTTGGAGCCGTCAAGCAGTTGTCGTTGAACTTATTGCATATACCATGAATGCTTACCGAAGTCATACGGACAGTTCAGCCTAGGGAAGGTCTATGGAAGCCTTTGTGGTTTCATCTCGGTCAATCACCGTTAAGTTAACCCATTGATGTCTGCTGTTGCTCCAGGCCAACAACCCCCAATTTTTTTTTCAGCAAACACAGCCACGTGTGCGACACTTCTGGTGCTATATGTGGTAAGAGCATGGTGTATGATACTAACACTTCAGATGGGGACACTTCTTGGCTTTCTTATGGGACGCGATTTACCTGATAAAGTAACTACGACGCGCGTCCGTTAAACCGCTGCTGGCAGCGCACCTATTGGCAAGCCTGCGCAAGTTCAAAGTAAAAAAAAAAATTCACGCACCTTTTCTATAGCAACCGGTGAGGCTTGTGGCAATGCCGGCATTCCGAAAGCGTCATGTTTTTCACTGGCGCCTTTCATCAACTCCGTTTGCGAAATGAGCTTGTGATGTGGCGAGCAGCCACAAATAAAATCTGCTCAAAGAAGACATCCACACAGTCATGGAATATGCAACAAAGTGCTTCGTTAGTGGTTGGCGGTCAGGTTACCCTACGTGCCAAGAAAAAATAGTAATATCCAATGTTCCTTCTGATTCCAAACGTCTCAAAGCATGTACTCAAGCAGTGTACAGGATGGACCATCCACTCACCACAAAGAATGCAATCTGCAGCAAACGCTTCACAGATGAGATGACTTGTCATGAATGTGAATGAATTATTTTCGCTGCGCGACCATTGTTTTGTTTATGCAACACAATGATACGTGCAATATGAGCGTTTTTTTCTGTTCCAGGAGTAGTCAGCTTTTTTACTGCATTTCGTTGTGCATTCACTGCTTTTTGTGAGCAAGCTTCCAGTGGAATTACTCAAAAGGTCCGCCGATTGTTCAAAGCGAAGAAAAAATACTGTAATCCTATTTCCGAGCACGGTGAGATAGGATAGCGAAATCAGCGAGAAGATACGCGCAGGGTCTCCCGTAAACTTGTCTCCTAGCGGGTATTCACGCGGCCGACAACTTTTCGCCGTGTAGTTATCATTAGAGCCGCAAAAATGAAATTTGGTGCAACACAGGACAGCATCTACGTAATGAACGCCAGCAAATTGGTCAAAGTGTCTAAGTGGTTGCTCCATTTTTACGAGCAGTCACGTGGTCTTATTCAACTTCTGCTTTGCTCGTCATCAAAAGCATGCGGGTCCACCCACGCCTTTCGCATGCTTCGCAGATACAGCTTGCCGATACGAAATAGGGCATTTCAATAAACAACCGCTTGATACGCAACTTTGCAAAGCATGTCAGTTAAGTGCATATCTACACCCAAGCAGTATTAAGTTCAGAAGACGTGCAACAACTGCTTCAAATATCGCCATGCGTTCCATGGGGAGGCGTGTAGACTGTTCTTTCCACGTAACTCAAGCCCCCGTCATGCTGGCAGACAACTGTAATCAGCTTTCACCCTTTAGCATGAACAACGCTCCAGTGCCATTTATTTCATAACAATCGGTTTTTATAAGAACGCTTCTTTCGGTCTTCAAGTTGCGTCTACTCGCCGATAGACACGCTACCGCGTCACTCAGACTCGCGTCATAGACACAGACTCGCGTCACTCTTACCTTATCTGGTCGGTTGGGTCTCACGAGTGTCCTCACCTAAAGTGTTTTTATCTAACACCTTGGCAAGACACAAACACAACCGAGTTCTGGAGCTTTATAAAATTCGTAAACACAAATGCATCGCGTTTTCGTATTGTTTTGGTCCTGCATTAGGTTGTGGAAAAAAATTCAACTCATGGAAGGAAATTTATTTGACTAGAGCGGAAGAGCATCCAACTAGGAGATTTGTTATACTTGAAATTACTTAGAAGGTCTTATAGAACGTTTATGAGCACCTTGATTGGTGTGGCCTCAGATTATATCACAGAATTCTTGATCCCAAATGCGTTGTTGCTGACGAGCAACTTCGGGGGAGTAAAACCGGAAATGGGAAAACGCGATTGTAATAATTTGCGGTGTGCGGAGCAACTAAACTTTATTTCTTTAGCATGGGAGGGAAAAACAACTATCAACTTCATGAACCGATTCAAGCTCCTTTCACCTTCTTCCTCACCTGCGTCACTCCCTGAAGAAGTGCGCTGATCAGTGCAGCACATAAAAAGCTGGAAACTATATGTTTTTAATAATGTCTTTCTGTTTCAGTGCCCTTTTTATTTATATAAAGTGGCAATTTATTTTCTGTTTTTTAGCTTTGAAATATTTTTTCTAGGCTACCCTACTCAAGCCCAATCCCCCAGGGCAGGTATAAACCTAAAGTTTACTAAGTATACTTATCAATCTCAATCTTGGATGGTGCAACTAGCATCTACAACTTATTCGAGGCCGCTACTGCTGGAAGAAATTCTATGTGAAGTAGTACCACAGGTACACATGTTGCTCAGGAGCAACTACTCATTACTCACCTAATAATTATGAAAAATGTTTCTGAAAATGGTAATGGCATAATTTTTCACTTCGTTACCCATACAAGAGTTTTCTCGGTGTTGTTCATTAAAAAAAATTGGGCACCAAAAGGTTAAAGACCTCACACATCACGACATCTGGGTGTTCCAAGCTGTACGCCCTTCCAGCCGCAGTTATATTTGTTATGCAAGGTCCCTCGGTAAGTTGACTATATTCTGCGACTTTAAGGCGGCCCTTTAAAGTGCGCGAAGTCTGCGACGCAGGAACTACCATAAGTTGATGTCTAAAATCAATAAAATCAGCCATCTCGCCTCTAACCAAGAACGTGGTATTCTTTTAATGACTGTCTAATCATTGTAGGATCGGTGGTAACCGCCTCGCCGACAACACTGACCGATGTGCCTACAACGGAGCGTCCACACTGCTCATTACCTTGTCAAAGGTGAACGCTGCAAGAGAACTTCGTCACATCTCGCATGATTCTACGCATATGCATTGAAATCTTCCTCTGAACTCCGCTTCTCGACTAAAGAACTTCGATTCATTATTCCAACTACATATGTCATCAATAACTTCGTGACGTGGCACCACAATACTGTGTCGGCTGTGGGTCAGTGTGGCGCTTACTAACTCAATCAGCTATTGCATTCGTATGGCTGACTCAACTAAGTGCGACAACTGTGTCTTTGGAGAAACTCTTGATCACGTCTTGTGCGAATATCCCAACTTTTACCGAGATCGCCAGACTCTCCAGTGTGCCTTGACGAGACCGAATGATCATGCCTTTACTATAGAAATTTTCAGTGCGTGGTCTTCGAGTACATCAGCCCACAAAGCCACCTGAACCCTTCTACAATTCTTCAGGGCGACATTATTGAGTTACCCTCTGTAAAACCCTGCACTGAGTGTGTGGTGTTTTTGTGGTGTGAAATGCGCGCTCTCTCTCTCTTCTACTCCCTGATGCCTCTTCCCATGTGCGAGGCAGCTAATTGGGCGTAGTCTAGTTACCCTCCCCACCTTTCTTATATTCTTTCTCTGTCTCGCTTAATCTTAGTATCAGCTTCACTCACAGCATTAGCCAAGACTGCACGACAACACTTATTGATTCAACAATCATGTCCTGAAGTGTTATACTTCATCTAGGTTGAACGGCGCACACTAGATGACGACGAAGTAAAAGAGCACAGACAGGACCTGCCTGTGTTCTTTTACTTCATCGTCTCGTGTGCGCTGCTTAACAGTGATGAATTCATACCAACTCGCTCAAGATTCCATTCTTATGCAGTGTTATACTTGTTTTGACTTAAAGAATGCTACCTTAAATAAGAAGCTTTGCACGCTCACAATCATTGGACGTTACCGTACTACATTGAAGGGCCAACACTGCGATGGTGGAACATCGAAGTAGCCATATGACCTCTAAAAGGCACAGTTTTTCTGTCTAACAGTCCATCTGTCCTTCTGTCTGTCCATCCGTCCATCCGCTGTCTGTCCATTCGTACGTCTGTCTGCCTGTCTGTCTGTCTGTCTGTCTGTCTGTCTGTCCATCCGTCTGTCCGCCCACCCATTTGTTCGTCTGTCTCTCCGTCCGACCGTCCTTTCGTCTATTCGTCCGTCCATCTGTCTGTCTCTTCGTCCAACCGTCGTTCCGTCCGTCTGACTGTATGTTCGTACGTGCGTCTGCCCGTTTCTCCCTCCATCCATCCTTCCGTCCATCTTTCTGTCTGTCCATCCGACCGTCCGCTTATCTGTCTTACCACCTGTCTGCCCGTCTGTCTGCCTCGATGTCTGGCCGTACGTCGTTCTGTCGGTCCATTCGTCCGTCGTCCGTCCATCTGTTTGTCTGTCTGTCCGTGTGTCTGCCCGTCCATCTGTCTGCCAGCACATCTGTCTCTCCGTCCATCCATCCGCATGTATCTCCATCTGTCTGTCTGTCTGTCTGTCTGTCTGTCTGTCTGTCTGTCTGTCTGTTCATCTGTCTATGCGATCGCATGCATATCTCTCCGTCCGTGCGTATGTCTGTCCGTTTGTCCATCCGTTCATCTGCATGTCTCTCCGTCCGTCCGCCTGTCTGCGCAGTCGTCCATATTGTGAGGAACTGGTTCATGAAGCCAGGCCCGCGCTAAATCACGCTGGTGATGATATTTTCAGATGAAGAAGATGTACAGGTGATGATGATATCAAAGAGAATAAAGAGGCATTCGCTTGTCGCGCTCACACTGATTCCCCCACACGATGAAAGCGGCCGCCTGGTCGCTTGACATTATAGAATGCGTCGCGCATAAGGCTCTAAACGAGATACGTGCACTATCTCTGTTTCTCGGCAACGATGATCAGGACTAGTGCTAAGAGGAGAAATGCGGTAATTGACAGGAGATGTCTGTTCGACCACCGTGTACGGTCCAATGAAGCGACTGATGAATTTGTCGCATAGGCCGGGGACGCGTGGTGGAGTCCATAGAAGAACTTCGTCACCAGGGGAAAAACTCACAACACGGCGAGACGAGTCGTAGCGAGATTTTCGAGTATCTTGAGAGAGGCCGGTGTTAACATGGGCCTGGTGACGGCAGTGTGCGAGACGAGATAGGAATTCTTCAGAGAAAGGAGCCGTCGAGGGTGCAGGGGCCGAAAGGAAAGAGACATGCAGAGCGAAACTCGGCGAGCGACCATGGACGATAAAAAATGAAGAGAAGCCGGTAGTGCGTTGAGCAGCCGTATTAAAGGCGAATGTCACGAAGGGTAGAATCGCATCCCAGTTCGTGTGGTTGGGGTAAATGTACATGGCGATCATGTCCGATAGGATCCGATGAAACCGTTCAGTCAATCCGTTGGTCTGCGGGTGGTAGCTAGAAGTGGTCTTGTGAACAGTGTTCGAGGCAAGCAAAACTTGCTCGACAATGGAAGATAGGAAGACTTTGCCACGATCACTGAGGAGAATGCGTGGAGCTCCATGACGCAAAAATATGTGGCGAAGAAAGAAATCGGCGATCTCAGTGGCAGTCCCAGATGGTATAGAAGCTGTTTCTGCGTAGCGGGTAAGGTGTTCGACGGCCGTGACAATCCAGTGATTCTCATTGGCTGACATAGGAAAAGGGCCATACAAGTCGATTCCAACGACTTCAAAAGGCGAGGCGGGACAAGGAAGAGGTTGCATTAAGCCAGCCGGAGCAGTTGTCGATCGTTTTCGCCGTTGGCAATGGACACAGGAGGTGACGTACTTAGCGACGGCTGAAAAGAGGCCAGGCCAAAAATTACAAGTTCGTATTTTGTCGTAAGTCTTGTGATAGCTTAGATGAGCGGCGGTTGGATCATCATGAAAGGCTTCGAGAACTTCACGTTGCAGAGAACGTGGGATGACGGGTACCCACTTGTTGTCATCGATGTGGTAAATGTAGCGACATAAAGCATCACCGACAAGCTTAAATTGTTTAAGTTGTCGACGGAGACTGGCGTTTGGAGGAGTAGTAGAGCCGGTCAAGCGGTCAACAATGGTGCGGCAGTATGGGTCGACGCGTTGTTGTGAAACAAGGATGAATAGGGTAGCAGGTGATGAACTTAGCGCTGCGATTTGAGAGGTGCTGTCGTTTTGGAGTATCGATGGTGAGTGGCTTTCGCTGGGCAAAGGACAGCGTGATAGAGCATCAGCATCTTGATGCTTCTTCCCAGATCTGTAGGCAATATCGAAATCATACTCCTGCAAGCGAAGTGCTCAGCAACCGAGGCGACCCGATAAGTTTTTCAGCGATGAAAGCCAGCATAGGGCGTTATGGTCGGTCACGACGGTAAAATGACGGCCGTGAAGATATAGTCGGAATCTTTGCACTGCGCAAACAACAGCAAGGCACTCCTGCTCGGTGATGGTGTAGTTCTTTTCTGGAGCGGTAAGAACACGACTTGCGTAAGCAACGACGCGTTCGCGTGAGTTTTTGTCACGCTGCAAGAGTACCACACCAAGACCATGACTACTTGCGTCGGTGTGAAGGATGGTGGGTGCGGTGGAATCGAAGTGGCACAGTACCGGATCCGACGTGAGGGCTTGCTTCAATGCCGTGAAAGCGCTTTCGCAGTCTTTGGACCAAATGAAGGGAACGTTCTTTGCGAGGAGTTGATGAAGCGGAGACGCAAGTTTCGCGAAACCACGTATGAAGCGCCGGAAGTAAGAAGATAACCCAAGAAAGCTGCGCAGGTCCTTTTGACGTAGTGGACGAGGAAAATCGAGGACAGCGGGAAGCTTCTCGGGGTCGCGCCGAATTCCTTCTTTGCTGACAAGATGGCCGAGAACCTTGATTGTCTTGCTAGCAAAGGTACATTTCTTGGTGTTAAGCTGTAGACCGGCTTTTGCAAGGCATGTGAGGACTTCGTCATGACGTTGTAGATGCTGCGAGAACGTGGATGAAAACACTACTATGTCATCGAGATAGCACAGACATGTTTTCCATTTCGAACCACGCAATACGCCGTCTATTCTGCGTTCGAAGGTGGCGGGCGCATTACAGAGCCCAAAAGGCATCACACTGAACTCGTACAATCCTTCTGGCGTTGAAAATGCGGTCTTCTCTTTATCAGACTCCGACATAGGTATCTGCCAGTAGCTTGACCTAAGGTCGAGGCTAGAAAAATACTCTGCGCTCTGTAATGAATCCAGTGCATCGTCAATCCGAGGGAGGGAATAAACATCCTTGCGCGTTATTTTGTTTAGCGCACGATAATCGACGCAGAAACGCGCTGTCCCATCTTTCTTTTGAACGAGAAAAACTGGGGATGACCAGGGACTCGAGGAAGGACGTATGATGTTGCGTCGTAGCATGTCTGAGACGTTTTCCTCGATGATCTTGCGTTCTGCCTGAGACACGCGATATGAACGCCGATGTACAATACGAGAGCCGTCAGTCTGGATGCTGTGAGTAGCGGTGGTAGTCATGCTAAGGGCGGGCGAGTTCACGTCAAATAGAGAACGGTGTCTATTTAACAGGGCGAGCAAATCTTCAGTTTGATCAGGTGTTAATTCATTGCTTATTGTTGCAGACACAGGTGTGGCAGAGGCATTGAATGGCAGTGATTGTTACTTAAGAACATGGTTGTGGTTGTTGTTCGAAAGAGTAGCAATCGCAACAGGCTCACTGTCGACCACGCAAGATAGTGTTGAGCCACATGGGAGCAGTACACACTCGTGTGTTTGATTTATGGCGGTTAGGTACGTAGACCCCTCGAAGAAGCGAATAAGCCCTGGTGTGATCACAATGCCCCTACGTAGGGTATGACCGTAAGGGAGAATTAGTACGTTGCCATCCACAATGTCGGTGCAATTAACACTTATAATTTCTTCGATGTATGGCCGAAGTACATAATCTGACTTAGTGACAAGGCGGATGCGTCCATCGTGTTCAAGCGAAGAAGAGTCAGTGGCATTTAGATGCAGGAGGCGCTGATCACATGATAAGAAAGCGGACGCAGAAGACAAGAAATCCCACCCAAGAATGAGGGCGTGGGTGCACTCACGAAATACCGCAAGAACAATGTGATGACGAATGCCTTCTATGCAGACATGAACGGTACACTGTGCAAGTGGATGAATGAGAGCGTTGGTCGCCGCACGTAGAGGTGGGCCGCCATAAGGTGTGGTGACTTTTCGAAGGCGGGAACAAAAATCAGCACAAATAATCGAAATGACAGTGTCAGTGTCTACAAGAGCCTCAACACGTACACCTTCTACAAAAACTAATATCAACTACGATGGTCGCTCTGGAGGAATTGTTAGCTCTCCAAGGGATGCAGATTCCCCTACTAAAACTGCATTGGGGAGTTTTCCGCATGGGCGTTCGTAAAATGGGAGGCTGGCCGTAGAGGCGACACTGAACGGCGACCTTGCGAAGGCGACCTGCGGCGAGACGTACGGGAATTCCCAGGCATGTCCGTATGGTAAGTAGGTGACGGTGAACGGTATTAGGACTATCGGAAGGGTGGTCATGGGTAGTCCATGGTCGGAAGGAAGCTTCGATGTTCTTCAGAAGCGTAGCCGCGTTGCTCGTCTTGTTGGCGCCTTCGACAAAACCGAGCAATATATCCTCGATAGCCGCAGTAGTAACAGATCGGTCGAGGGGGGCGCTGAGGTGCGTAGTAAGGTGGTGCACGCACTAGCGGTGATAAAGAAGCCACAGGCGTATGGTTTGCTGTTGTAGGCACAGAAACGGTGGGTGCGGCAGAGAGCGCGGCAACTTCGGCGTACGTGCGCGTCTGGCGCACGCAGGGACTGTTGGAACACGTCGCACGTGATACGGAGGCGATCACTTGTTTAATCAGGTCTTGCAAGCTATCTTTTTCAGAAGGAAAAGTAACTTGCGCAGCACAGGAAGAGCAGCGCCCGTGTAGCTCTTCACGAACGATGTCGCGAATAGGCGCACGCAAGTCGAGGGGTGCTGGCAAACGAACGTCGGTGGCGTCGTAGCAAAGGCGAAGAGACTGAAGCTCGTCAAGTCGCTGACAGATGGTTATCACGTCCTGGGTGGTGGCAGGATTTTGCGTGGCAAGGGCGTTAAAGGCGAAGGTGTTAATGCCTTTAATAATGTGGCGTATTTGGTCGTTCTGAGACATGCCGGTGTTAACGCGCTTGCACAGTGCAAGGACATACTCAATATAAGAGGTGTAAGATTCGCCCGGCAGCTGTGTGCGTTCAGCAAGTTTCTTCTTTGCTGCCTCAGTGCGAACTGGAGGGGTACCAAATATCTGACGAATTTGCTGCTCGAAAGTGTCCCAGTCGGGAAGATGCGGGTGGTGGTTCGAGAACCAAGTTTTCGCAACGTCGGACAAGTAAAATGGGACGCTGCGCAACTTCTGTGGATTGTCCCACCTGTTCAAATAGCTGACGAGGTCGTAGTTCTTGATCCAGTCTTCGACATCATTGCCTCGGAGACCGGAAAACACAGGTGGATCACGCATGCGAGTGTTGTTGGGCGGAGCGGGTGGCGGTGGCTGCAGTAGGACGGCGACGTTGGATGGGCCAGGGTTTTCTTGGGCCGCCATGACAGGGGATTGTATGCGACGACCCGAGCGGCGCTCCAGCGAGAACGGGCGAGAGGACTTCAGGGAACGAAAAACACAGTCCACCACATGTGAGGAACCGGTTTATTAAGCCAGGCTCGCGCTAAATCACGCTGGTGATGATATTTTTAGATGAAGAAGATGTACAGGTGATGATGATATCAAAGAGAATAAAGAGTCATTCGCTTGTCGCGCTCACATTATGTCTATTCATCTGTCTGTATACTGAGCTTGTCCCTGTATTTCTTTTCTGTGGTTGTTTGTCTGCATTTGCGCTCGCCCCGCCGCGATGGTTTAGTGGCTAAGGTACTGGGCTGCTGACCCGAAGGTCGCGGGATCGTATCCCGGCTGCGGCGTCTGTATTTCCGATGGAAGTGGAATTGTTGTAGGCTCGTATTCTCAGATTTTGTTGCACGGTAAAGAACCCCAGTTCGTCTAAACTTCCGGAGCCCTGCACTACGGCCCCTCTGATAATCATACGTTGGTTTGGGGACGTTGAACCCCACATATCAATCAATCTGCATTTGCACACAACAGTTTACCGAGAAGTGCTCTATATGTGTCTGTCCGTACACTCGTCTTTCTGTTTGTAGATGATCTAAACATAGTACGTGGTAGAAAACATGGACGAAAAAAGACAGACAAGTACATACTGTCAACTGAGGGTTTATGGAAGGTTTGTTGTTGATCTGCTAGGTGACATGACGTTTCAGAAAGCAAATAGTGTCAGTGTCGGCAGCTTTCTCCATCTCCTAGCTACCTATCTGACTTCTTCCTACGTAAAATGGGATAGTGATGTTAATGAAAATAGTGGTTTGTCCATAAAATCTTCAGCTGAGACAATTCTGAGCGATCTGAGCTAGCTAAGTTAGACAGGGAATGGAAAGAAGGGCTAAACTGTGAACACGTCGTGAGGGTTTTCAGGTTGTAGGTTTCAGGTTGTAGGCTTGTAGGTTTTAAGAGTGACTCAGCCAGGATAACTGAGATTTCCTCAAATGTAACATATTCTTTTAGTCAGTACTTGAGTCCACTCCTCCCGACACACGAACTGTCAGCGGATGGTCCTATTCGCTTCTTAGACATGAAAGTCACCTTCAGCGCAAACCACGCATGCTGGTTGTATGAGCCTAGGGCTAAGAAATCAGCATACAGTAAGCTGGTTAAAAGAGGCATAGTGAACTCTTGCTTCACTTACGCTCTTGACAGATGCTGCGTTCATATAATGAACACAAGCTTCCAGAATCAAGTGAATTGTCTAAAAGGAGCTGGCTATCCGGATTCGCTTCTTGTTTCGGTGGCAGGAAATATGAAAACAGAAGAAAAGTCCAGAAGTGGAAAGAGTGCTGAATGCAGGGACAAAGACAAACGCGACAAAGGTACGGTGATCCCTTACATGCATCAGTTATAACACCGTGTGAAGAAGATTGGCCAATGCATAGGCGTGCAGGTTGTTATTCTGCGCCTCACAAACTTTTGCACTCGCCAAACTGGCATGAGTACACCTTAGGCCTAAGAGCTCCTGCAATGTGAGGCACAAATCCCAGTTTCTCCGACGTGTCACGAATGTAGTATACAGGATTCCGCTATTATGTGCTGCGTGCTTCAGTGGGCAGACGGAGAGGTGCCTCAGTGGCTACCTGCGGGAACAAGCACGTTATGTTCGCAATGGCAATGAAGGCTTCCTGCCTCAGAATGTTAGCAGGTGTGGTTGTCATGCACTGTTTGAAAATACAGTTGTATTGCATAGGCACAAAGATGATCCTGCTCGCATGATTATTGATGCACATAAAATGGCTTGGAAACCTGCCAACTGCGTCAGCAAATCATCTGTTGCCGTCCTAGATAAAGAGGTTCATTATCCTTCAAATGGCGCATGTGTGTAATGAATCTGATATTCTGCCTCGTGCATTGGGTGAATGAAATTTCAGGTTTTTTTAAATGATGCTTTCTTTGCTTCGCTTTTTGGTTGTTATATTGACGCAAGGTAGGCTGGCAACTATAGTGGTTAGCCTCTGAGGAGGCTAAAGGAGTTTGCGCGTGCAGTGGATGAGTGTTCAAGTGTTCGCGCTTTTGGCTTTTGGTACCGAAAATGAACGCCCTGTTTTGTGCTTGCGTCTCTGTGTTCTTGTGCCACTTTCTGGTGGAGGTGCGGGGTACGGAAAATGGTACGGTCCCTAGAGAGCACCCCTGATGTAAGCCCATCGAGTAGATCAGCCGAGCTTACCCCTGTGCACGTACGTTCCAGCCATCGTCTGCCGGAGCACAAGCTACTGCACGGTGTGCTGCCTGAACGTCAGAGGACTATGAACCAAACACCCCCTAATGTCACCGCGCCAGCACTAGCGCACGTGGTTGTCAACCAAGCCAAGACGCCGAAGACATTTCACGGAGCTGCTTTTGAAGATGCCGACGACTGGCTCGAGCATTTCGATCGGGTCGCTGTCATTAATTATTGCACACCAAAGCGTGAACTACGCTATGTGTACTGCTTTCTCGAGGACTCCGCGAAAACGTGGTTTGAGAACCACGAAGCGACGCTTACGTCATGGGATGAGTTTCATCGGCAGTTTTTCAAGGCCTTTGTCCGAGAGGACAGAAAAGGAACGGCGGAGCCTGCTCTACAGACAAGGGTTCAAGGCCCTAACGAAAGGGTGACGACCTACATAAAATACATGAATCGGCTTTTCAGGCGTGCGGAGCCCTCTATGACCGAATCCAAGAAAGTTCGCCACTTAATGCGTGGCGTTAAAGAAGAGATTTTGGCCAGCCAGATTCAAAACCCGCCTGCGACACTTGCGGAGTTCCATGAGGAAGCCACCGCCATGAAGAGGGCCCTTCAACAGCGTACCAGGCAGTATAACCATGGTGTATAAGTGAGGTCACTTGTGTCACTCTTGGCAATGACATCAGCGCATTGCGAGAGCTGATGAGAGCTCTCACCAAGGAGGAGATACCAAAAATGCAGGTGACTACTTCACCTGCAGAGCAGCTCTCTGTTGCGAAGATGGTACGCGCTGAGCTACAGCAAGCCGTTCACGCATCCCAACTGTCCGAGGCGCCACAACAGCGGCACTGCACTGAAATGAGCTACGCAGAAGCAGTGCGACATCCTCTATCGTGCAGTTCATCCAGCGTGTTTTACCCAAATGAGCGACACGCTCAGCAAATGGAGGTAGGCTTCCATCCTCGCAGCCCGCCGTTGATAGCCGAAGCACGACCGAGGACGAGTGACAAATGGCGTACACAGGACCACAGGCCCCTTTTTTTCACTGCGGGGAAGCCGGACACGTCCACCGAACATGTCCATATCGCCGTGTGTGTCTCCATGGATTTTCGCCTAATGCCCCTCGTCCACGACCTGGCGAGTAACTACTGTAAATAGTTTCATCTCGAATCATCGCAGTATTGAACATCGGTCACACGAGCCCCGCTCATCGTCGCCTGATCGCTACAGGTCACCGAGCCCAGCCTATTCACGCGGCACTCCGAGACACCGCTCACCCAGTCCTGCAAGTCGGGAACACCGAGTTCAGCGACCTCCAGAAGTGAAGCCGCTGACGCTGACTCTACGGGAAATCCTCAACTACGACTGCAGCGACGACAGCAAAAAAGATGTAAAGACGCAGTCACATGTGTTATGAAGAGTGGTATCATCAAACATTGCAGTAACCGTGGACGACGAAGAAGTAATGGCACTAATAGACATTGTAGCAGACACTTCCGTTACGAGCATGAGTCTTGCCTGCAGGCTGAAGGTTTCTACCCAGTGGGCTGGGTCCCAGATACAAACGGCAGGAGGCCATCTTCTCACTTCAGTTGGACGATGCACAGCGCGAGTCAGTGTGTACGGATTTACGTATCTCGGAGATTTGTAATATTGCCGAGTTGCTCGAGGGACCTAATTCTCGGGCTGGACTTTTTGCATGATAAGGGAGCCGTGATTGATTTTCAAGAGTCGCAGGTGACGTTTTCTACGGCACACGCTTTAGCGCACAACGCTCACGACAGTTACGCAAATGTTTTGAGAATTGTCGGCGATGACGTCACGTTACCAGCGAAAAGTAGCGTGTTGATCTTGGTAACCTGCGACGTTTTCTATGAATTGAACGAATATGAAGGTATGACAGGGGTAAATATCCCGCTGCTGCTCAAAGGAAACATCTGCATAGCCCAAGGCCTCATTCGGTTAGAGAATAAACGCTCTTGAGTTCTGCTGACCAACTTCAGCAATAAGTTTCAGTATGGCCTTGAGGCACCACTGTTGTTTTCCTCAGCGAAATCGATGACTTTTTCGATGTCGACACATAGAAAGTGACTTCACAGGATGCAAAAGTTAATGCTGACCTGGACAGCCGCATTCACGTTATTCCTGACTTGCCATGTTCACGAAAAGAGTGGCTGATAAAGTTTTTGACGGAATTCTCAGACTGCTTCTCCACACTGTAAAAAATGACAACCCTCCTTCACGGAGAATGCTGAAGGTATAACGGGGCCGAGCGATTCCGAGAGCATGAATACAACTATCTCCTTAAGACGTAGCCTCGTCACGGAAGTCGCCCTTCAGCACAGTTACCACAGCACCCGTTACTCTAATAGGGCGACAAATATTATTCAGTGGTCAAAATACGACAATTTCTTTCGGACAAGTATTCTATACGTTATGGCAACTAATAAAAAATGTTTGTATTGTTCAACAACACAGTCTGCTGTGTTGCTGTGCACAACAGTATTCCGCACCACAGCTGTGTCGTGCAGCCGGCTTGCAAAATATAGCAAGGGAGGATTTCTCTTATGTTCTGCGTGCCTGTGAATGTGAGTTAGTGGTGTTGTTTCAGGGAAAATTTTGTTGGCTGGACACGCTGTTAATTTAGTTTCTGGGCACACCTTCATCTGCAAGTAAACACAGGGTTAATAAAATAATTACAACGTAATATATGTTTTGCACAGGTAGCATGATTTCGTGGATTGAGTGCAGTCATTTATGGCTAGCTCCCTAAAGTACTTGCTTGTTATGCACACAACCCCAAACTTAAGAGGACTCCAGTTGAACAAATCTCTACACAAAGAACACAAGAATGGAGTGTGCTGCAAACAAATGTGCAAAGAGCACATGACATGTTTATAGAGCAGATCGCGGCACCGAAATGGCGAAGATGGGGCAGGCCAAACATACACAAGCCTGTTCCATTCTTGTGATTTGAAGTGCTACGCTTAACTTTATGAAAATTTTGCACCAAAAAGGCCCGTTTTTACCCGTGGTAAGTTCACATTACACCCTCCCTTTCCCCATTTTGCAGATTTCTTTTTGTTGAGCCAATATGTACATGCAAAGATGTTCCAAACTACGTGTGAAATAATGAGTAGAAAGTTTACTTAGACTTCCAAATAATGAAGTTGCGTAGAAGTGTTTCTACCTAAGCAGATGACAGTTGCAGCATATGTTTGAAACAAGTCAGTGAAGGTTAACCAGTTCTTTAGCAATATACATCCTCGTAAACATGTTGTTATTGGAAGTTAATGATTCAGAACAAACAAACCAATATTCCAAATCCTCCCCCTCCGATCTGTCTCCAAGCCACTTTCAAGCACTCTTTATAAAGAAGCTATGCCTTATTGTCCAGCAGTTAAACTGAGTCTTGGAACAAGCTGCACTGGTGGCAATAGCAGCATCCCCTTTTTGTAGTCCTTAAACCTCTGAACTCTTTCTGCCCATTTTGCCAATTTGATTAGCGCTGCAATACCCTAGTGTCCTTTGTAGAAGATCTTCCTCCGATCACGCGCAGGTGTGTAGTCCATGAACGTATATCTCAAGGTATACCAAAAAGCACTGAAGATTTGAGTGAGGTCATCGGTAAAGTATAAAGCGAAAATCGCAACCCCAATTCTATATGCAAAAAAAGTGACAAATGGTGTCACAGGTCCCGTTAATTAGGATGGCGATCACCGGGCTGATTCCGAGGGCCGAAATATCGGCCCCCCGTACTGCACCGCGAAAGCGTGGACAATTTAGAAGTGGTCCTATTTGGCGCACCAGCGGACGCTGGGTGTGGCCGAAAGAACTAGTCAGAGCCGAGAGGTTATAAACAGAAAAAAATTCTCATCTCAATTATGGCAGATCAAAACTATACACAAATATGCACACTCGACAATAGTTGAATACGATATGTCAATAAACAAACAACGTATTACACAGTACAATCAGCTCCACTGGAAACAACGGACATAAACAAGAATACGCCCTACAATGCACTCGCATTCACTGAACAAACAAGACACCTAAAGACTAAAGAGTTCGAAAACTTGTTCAGTCCAAAGTCCTTGGAACAAAAGTCCGAATGGTACTCTTCCGAGAATCACTCACTCAAAGTTGAGCGCTGTTGTCGTTCCGCTGCCCCCGAAGTTTCTCTTCCAGGAAACCTCGCGACATCAATTGGCCGCTCTCCAAGCACCAAACTTCTTCAACGGTAACACGTCGCCTTCCCACGCGCAGCTGTTGCCACGTGTCTTCGCTCGCTGGTGGTAGACAAACACTCCTGCCTTTAGCACGAGTCTTCACCCCTCCGTTGGAAATCCTCTTCTTCTCCTCCTTTGTCACTGAGGACAAAAGGCTTCACCCACACGGCGGAAAGACCCTACGCACACCTGCGCAAAACTTTCATCTTCTGCCTACGCACACGGGCGCGAAATTTCTTCTTTACCTCTGTCACTGAGGACAAAAGGCTTCGCTGACAAGGCAGAACAGCCTACACACTCTGGCGCAAAATTCCTTCTTCTCCTAATCTTTCATCTCTGCTGCTCAGTTAAATACCCTTCGCGCTAGATTCCAGAAAATTCTCATCGTTTCCGTCGGCGCGATGCGCGGCGAAGGCTGGGGAAAGCGCGAGTCGTTTCGAGGGCCAACTGCGACACATGTCGCAACTCCGCAACACCACGCTCCTTTCCCTCCAAAACCTTCCAGGTCTTGCTCGGCCGCCGATGTGAGGAGGTTAGTCGGCGAACTACGCTTCCGAGGGGAAGAGAGACGGCGCGCCCAGAAAGTCTTTAGATGCTTGTTTTCTTCTTTATCGTTGACCTTGAGGCGTCTCTCTAGCGCTTGGTCGCGAGAATTCGGCGGCGCGCCCATTTTTGAGTGCTCGTTTGTGACAAATGGTCACCAAAAATTAGAGAACACAAAATGGATGTTGCTTAAGTTTTTCATGCAACATGTTCTGACACTGAGCTTGTTGAACGCTGCAGAGTGATAAGACATGGGTGCAGCCTGACCAATTTGACTATGCAACCTCGTGTACAAAGGTGAAAAAACAGGAAACTTCTGGAGTCGCGCTCCATTCATTACCGTGTATCAGCTACCTACAACCCCAGCCTTCTATTTATAAATGTTTACAAGATAATATGTGACCAGTGAGCTGGTTGAACTTTGCACACCTAGTGCCAGCGTATGCTGAGAACGCTACCTGCATAGATGGCAAAGCTTTCATGTCATTTTGTTAGTAATTATTGTGCAAGGTGCGACTAAACAATTTACAGTTAAGCCACAAATCCCGAGTGTATGTGGGGGTAGTTTGTGTGTATGCACTGTGCTGCGTTGTGTTGCAGATGTGTGAGTGATACCTGCTGCAGCGTGCCAAATGAACAATGAAATGCACTACTACACGCTTCTTTTAGCATAAGTTTAATAGATGTATTCAGAAACATATTTGTCAAAAGTGCTGAAAGCCCTCTTTTATAACGGTGTGCGTGGCCCATAAACAGCTCCGCTTGGCTCCTTTCTGTATGTCTGAAAAGGAAGTACAAAAAGCTATTGTAGCAGCAACAATGTTCAGTGTTTAAACCACTTTGATGTCTACTACATATATCACCCCTGTTACACCACTATTTCATGAATCACAAAAAGCAGACAGTATTTCTGGGCAAGAACAGATCACATGCAGAACAAGCAGCAGGATGCTACGCGGGCCTATTGCTATACAAGACAAGAACTCAACGCTGAACGCACTATACTCTAACTGCAAACAATTTCATAGAGTAGCATAACAAATTCCATTTAGTTAGTGCCATGGTGTGGCAGTTACAAAATCTGTAACTACTAACACCATAAAGAGTTGTGCGGGGGTAAACAAAAGAATTTTGCATTATATAATGAAATCTTACACAAAACAAAACATACTGTAGACAACTGCAAAGGCCTACATGCGGCAGGCTACATACTGTAACGGCACCTTTGGAGCGAGAAACAGGAGCTGTGAGATGAGAGGTTCAGGACTTCGTCGTCGTTTCCTTGACCTCAACTCATTCAACACTACGTCACGGCGCGTTAAAGAGTGCTGGATGGGTACACGTTGCCTTATTTATATCATCATGGTGGAGGTATTAGTCTGATGAAGACAATGAATAATGCATCAACACAAATGGTGAGCAATAAATTAAGAAGGAAGGCTTGAATATATAGTTTTTAAATTCCAGTAAACACTACATGACAGTTGTAGATCTCATTACGGCAGGGGCTAACTAGAAGATGGGGGCTTGAATGAGTGTGCTTGCTAAATTAAATGTGTTGTTCGAGCGAATGTTTGAATAAGACAATTTGTCTATGTTGTGGCAGCAACCTTGATGCAGCTTTCTGCCTCGGCAAAGAAAACTTCTGTTGTCAAATAACGAGCTCTAACATTCGTTCAATGATTTTTTTCATCAGGTATACATATCAACACATTCATTACAAATTCTCAACTTTAACAATTGCTTCTATTGTAATGATACTGGGTGCCAAACATAAGCTGCAGAGGACAAGGCATTTAGCAGGGGTCTGTAGCTCAACAGTTTTATAACACTATGTCCATGATGATAAAAATGAGTGATTCGACTAGAGGACATCCATTTACCAAAGCAGAAAACCGTATCAAGGTTACTGCCACAACTTAGACAAACATTTTTGTACAAACATTTCAAACGACCTAATTTTAAAAATCTTGACTGGCTCCAAAAAAACTTTATTGATTTGATCCTCATTCAAGCCCCCCCTATCATCATCTTAACTTCTGCTATAATAAGACAACTGTCATGTAGTGTTTGATAGAATTTTGAGATATGGACAGTAAGCCTTTTTTCTCAATTGATGCTCGACTTTTACGTTTATTCTTTAATGACAGTCTTATAAGCCAAAGAACCCATGGTGAAAATGTGTGGAGGCGTCTTCAATTTTTAGATTCAGAAGTATTTTTAACTCTAGGTAAATACCCCTTTAAACAAACTCTGTAATTATATGTAAAAACTCACTCTTATAAAAGTATACAAAAACTGCATTTTGCTATGTTTGATTTCATTGATATGCTGGGTTTAACGCCCAAAAACTACCTTATGATTATGAGAGATGCCGTAGTGGAGGGCTTCAAAAACTTCGACCGCCTACAACATTTTCGCAGCCGCTGCAGCCGGGACTAAATCCCGCGAACTGTGGGTCATGGGCGAGTTCCATTTTGCCAAGTTCTCTCATGACCAACATTAGCATAAATTGAAACAAAAATAATTTAGATACCATAGCCATGAAATTTTGCTGACAAAGAAACAAAGGTTTTGGTAAAAGCATGAAGCCACAGTCATGTGTAGGTTATTTTTCTCCTATAACTCAATTTCTGAGCACAAGGTTTCGAAGGCCCCTGCTGTATTAGAAAGTTTGTCCCCCAAAATAATGCTGAAACAACTTTTTTTCACATTTAGGCATCAAAGCACCAGTTTTGGAAAAAATTACAAATGGTCAAGAAACCACTTCACAGACTAACATGACAAGACCATAAACTCGCAATTACTTACAGGTTAATGCTCAGTCACAGTTTCTGAAGCAGCCCGATGGCTTCTGTGTGTTCGACTGTACTGCCTTCCGTCCCCCTTTGGGCCAGTTTTTGTAGAATGTCCACCGAGAAAACAAAAAAAAATATTAGAAACAATTCACTTTTTCTAGCGTGCCCCACATAACACAACTTGACTTTCTCGGCCTCATGAGGTAGCAGTCTCGAAGGCATGCTAACAGCTGCTGCTTTATTTACGTATATCTCATACTGCATTAGCAGGCTCCAAAATAATGCACCGTCATTGTTAAGCAAGAAGTCTAACAGAAGAAAACAGAACCAACATTTTACACTTGACAAATTCAACTTCTTAATACCTACTCAATAACCTATTTTGCTTACGCATTATATGCATACATGTTGACAAGACAGGGCTTGAAAACAGAGCCGCAGGTGAGTCAGGACACTTTAAATGCCAACTAACAATGACAAGGCAGACTAACAGAACATATAAAACAGTTAAGCAGAGGCCCACCAACAAACGTATATATATATATATATATATATATTACGACGTAAATACTTGCCAAAATTCGAATCACGCAGTTTCGTACAAGCACAGAATTGAAGAAATGCATATAATGGTTGATTGATATGTGGGGTTTAACGTCCCAAAACCACTATATGATTATGAGAGACGCCGTAGTGGAGGGTTCCGGAAATTTCGACCACCTAGGGTTCTTTAACGTGCACCCAAATCTGAGCACACGGGCCTACAACATTTCCGCCTCCATCGGAAATGCAGCCGCCGCAGCCGGGATTTGAACCCGCGCCCTGCGGGTCAGCAGCCAAGTACCTTAGCCACTAGACCACCGCGGCGGGGCTGCATATAATGGTTGAGGCTTGGCATAGTGACATGTTATAGTGCTTGTGTGAGCCAACCATTGAATAACTGAACGGAGAAATGAAATGCTGAGCAGTTACCTCTCACATAGACCAACAGGCATGCCGTCTTTATCGATATCTCCACTTGCCTTGCTTCGTTTCTAGCTTAATGTCAACTTTTACAGTTGGTGTTTGCGGTGTCTTGACTACTCTCTTAAGTCCATGTTTGCATGCCCTGCCTTTTTAACATGAATACAAACCTACTAAGCATCTCACCTCTTTTTTGAAGTAAGTATACAATCTAGAATCACCACTTTGTTCATTTGACGTAACAATAACAATGGTGTTCTGAATGTGAATGTCGATTCCGAAGCATTAAGGCCTCTAGCATTTTTGCCTTCTTCAAAAGAGCAACTGCTGCCCTAAAAATCAAATCCACTCAGTGCGGGGGTTGTTCACAAGGTAGCATAGCTCTGAGCAAGGTAAGATAAATTTTAGGACTATGAAAAGAGCTCTAAGCAAGACACGCAACTAGCAAGGAGCCACATATTATCCTGCCTAGAATCTATTCCTGGTAACCTAGAATTGCTGTGGCGCAGGCCATGCACCTCAGCATCTGTTCAGATTTTCTTTCTGAAGCAAAGTAGTAGAGTCAATATTGATATCAACAGATAGCTCTGAAAACAGCAGTTATGTTGCCAAAAAGTAAAAGCCAAAAGACCGAAAAAAGCTCCACCACTAATAAAATATTTAACACTTAATTACGCAAGTATACCCAGAACATCGTTTTAGATGTGCTGGTTGAATAGGTACTAGGTAAACAAATCAGCAAAGCAATGAACTGCCAGCTATGTAGCTGCCAAAGCGGAGAAAGAAAGTGGGTCTAGTGCAATAAAAATTTTATGAAAGTGCTATCAACACGAGAAGTTTGGTAGATGTTGAATCCACAACAAATGCGAATTTCTGCTACGTCGTTACTTACTTAACGCTTGTAATTAGACTGGTGACTGCAGGCGAAGTGAAGCGTAGAATATTTTTTTCATTATGCATTCTGAGACAAAGTGAGAATTTTGCTTTATCGAACATATCGTGTACCACAACATTTTGCTGTTGATGGTAGATATTGATTATACAGAATGTTTTGTATATTGAACACATAAATATTGACAGAAGTTGCAGACTATTGCACAGACAAGCATTGCAAAATATAAACCAACAAATCCATGCAGTGCATAAACTGAATATTCATAATTGAAATGTAAAAAGCTCTAAACAATCTTACCGTCTGAAATTTTTGATGACTGCCAAGTTCTAAAATGTGTGCACGTTCCCACAAATATAGAGTTCACATGATGAAATGATGAAGTCACAGCTAACAAAACACACATTGTAACTGTTTTCAGTTTCTCACTCGGCTTCTTCATCGTTCTCATCGTGAAGAAGGGTACGCATAGGTCACCACCATGACTACAGTCACATGGCAACAAAGCATGAGGTCAGTGATTTTGCAATCAGCATGCTGCCATCAACTAAGCAAGGTCTTGTTAATGTGCCGCTGTACTACATCGGTATGGGGAAGAAGTACTGTGCAAGGCGTAGGTGATAATAAATATGCAGCACGCCTCACAATGGCACAAACAATACGGCGTATTTTTCAGGCCAAAACACTATTTCATATTGTAGAAAGAACCAATCGACCGTCAGTGCAAAATCACATCACTCCTCTAGCGAAGAGCATACGCTGGTCAGGCATGAAAGGGTCACCGTAGTTGTTTTTCGAAATGAAGTTTCTGTGACACTCACACAATGCGATTGCTGCAGCACTCTGTATGAATTAGCATGATGGTCTGGAAGATGATAAAAAAGAAAGACAGAGCCAAAGCTGCCTAATTGCACTTTGAGAGAATGGAAAACACACTGTGCAGGGAATTACTTTTGCAGACATATCCCTATAGGCTATAAAACTGAAAATTAACATGCGTACTCTATGCAATATGGAGATGCCTCACACCTTTGCAAGAACTTTACTGTGGTGGCTGCACTGTCTGTGTAGGCCAGAAGCAGCCGGCCCGTGGCACTCAGGCATCTGATCCGTTCGTTGAAAAAAACTTGTGGCTCACATACTTGTAGTACTGCTTTTGGGAGGTGTTTTCCGCGATAACAAAAGTAGCACTGCACAATTATGCTCTGTAAACACTCACATGAAATCCAAATTGGTGTCTTTAAACATATTTTAGCTATATACTGAACCACAGCAATACTTGCTTCTGTTATATCGAAGCATCTTATCGCTTTTTCTGGCCTAGTTTCTTGTTTTCACCCATGAGACAATCCAGCAGAAGTTAAGCTTTAGTTGGGAGGAAGCAGTTGAAAAGCATAAGCTTAATGTACAATGTAAAAACTTGAATAATTTTGCATGATATAAGAAATTATAATTCATGTAATGTCCCACCACTAAGAATTGAGCGAACAGGCTGTGCCGTTAAGGTGTCAAAAAATAATGCAGTTTCTGGAAAATGCAATATACAGCTAGGTAAATCTGCTATTCCAAGGTGTTACTACTGACTCTGTAGCTGCCAGTGCCTGCTAAATCTACTTGAGTTCATTTAGCAAACCTGTGTAATGATGTTGACAAACAGAGAAAAATCAGTCATCACTTAGCAGCCCCCATCACAACATCATGTTGCATCACATAAGGGTTCCTGGTATGCAAGTTGCAGATGCATTAACATTGTGGCTATGTCGTACCACAGCGAACGTGATCGACATCTGCTCGAACTATGTAAGCAGCTGAAAAACGCTTCATTGTGCAATTAGCTGTAACAATGCAGTATTGCTAGCTACCAGTCGCTTCCCCGTACACCGACAACAAATTTTGGCACCAGCAAGGTTTCGCAGTGTATACAAGAGTCTGAACACAGTATTCAATGCTGCCAGAAGCGTACTCTATTTTTATATCTAGATGAATACAACGTGCACACAGTAGCCAATAATTGCGTCAAGTAGAATAGTTCTTTTTAGGTATTCTATAAAATTCACAGACAAGAATCAGGCACATCACTCAAGCCTGTTGTTTAATGTCATAAGTGAACTTGTGCTCGCAAACGTACACAGAAAAATTAGCAATTGACCATGAAACATGGTAAAAACTAGGTTTATGTTTGGCAGAAACAAATCGCATACAGTAAAGACTGTCCAAGACACTGCAATAATAAGGTTGTAAATTTCAATGTGGGTCACTATTCTTCACACTATGCAGGCATTTACAAGAAAGATAACAATGCTTGCTGCAAGAAACCATAAAGTTTTACAGTTTTTGCGAAATTACACTTGCCAGTACCCTATCTACAGAAAGACAACACTTTGCGAAACCAAGTCACGTTTCCAGACGAAACGCACTCGCCATGGTGACAGTGACAATTAGGTGGATTACTCTTCTATAGCATGATTTATTGGAACTAAAAACATTGATAACAGTAATTTCTTATTATAGCTAGCAAGAGCTTTTCTACTGTTCCTTATGTGAAGCAATTTTATGACAGTGAGAGGTCACAAGAATATGAGCCACATAATAATGAGCGGTAAAAGCGCAGTGACTGGTTTTGTAGCAATTTCCAACTATGCTCATTAATGGCAACCATTGCACTTCTCCCTCAAATGCACATAATTAACACTTTAGCACGAATATTGTTAGGTTGGTAGGTAGCTTAGATCCGGATCTTACTCTGCATACCATCACCTATTTAGCAATATTCTCACTTCGATATGACTAGCAAAAAACAACACTCTTCTTCATAAATGGAACTTTGTACATTACATTTGGGTTATCCACAGATGCTGAATAAGCCCCTCCTATGGGACGCTTGGTTTACCGCGTGGCCAGCACTGCCGAGTTTGTCATGGCACTTCTGTTTGCTACCTGCAGTACGCAGCCAAAAACTTAGGCATTCAAAAAAAACAAATCATGTATGGCAGCAGCACTTCGTCCTTTGGAGATAGCAAGAGGGGAGGGGTAGTGCAGCAATGTTTTTCATAAGCTACAAACACATGCAATAACTGTTTTAGTTTGGCCCCTAAAAAGTATAAACGAGTGAAAAAGGATAGGGGAGACAAGCGGCCGCATGTTCAAAATCCTTCAAAGAAGGCAGAAACACTCATTTGGGATTTTACAATATCTATTCTGTGCCATCTCTAAAAGCTATGTAAAGTGCTAAATTCACTAACACTTGTGAAACGACAACGTATTGCACTCGCTTTGCTGTCCAGCTGGTGCTTCCGAAATTTGCTGAAGTTGCACAGACAGCGAGGTGGTCAGGCCAAATCTGAGTTAACTCATTCCAACAAGCACCACTGGTTTCAACTCCAAGTGACAGCACCAGATGAAGTCATTTAATGCGACTAATACTAAGTACCTAAGCGTTTGAATAAAAGAATGCAAATATATTTCAGTTTAATGATCGATTCCTATTGTTAATTTTTCCACATGTCACCTTTTCTCTGATGCTTGGTATGAAAATAAAGGCAAAATATTTTTAAAATATAGTATTACAGTATTTTTACCAGCCACAGTCATACTATATTATACCATGTAGTGCTAGCGATATCACTGCGAACATTCAGAGCAATGTCAACGGCACATCTCAGAGACCTTCACAGTCTTTCGTTCAGCTGCAGTTAACGGTAGCAGCCGCTAAATAAACTTTGAACCCCTTCTTTCAAAAACCGAGTGAGCTGCTTTTCGTCGAAAAACTTGCGAACGCAAGGTGCAGACATTGACGGAAGTAGATATAGCCCCGGCAACGGGGACTATAACGCTCGAAGTTGATGTGCCGGCACTCTTGCCAAACCGTTACAGCGAAGACAGCTTCTTTGTCTCTTTTCGCCCTATGAGCTTGGGAAGCGCCCGTGCTAACGCACTGTGAATCCCTCGGGGTGTCTCATATCAGGCGATCTCATCCGTATGGTGTTTCCGCTTTGTTCTTCTTTTAATTCATTTTTTGTGATAGCCAAATAGCGAGAGCCGCGATACGCCACAGCATAGGTAACTGGCACTCAACTGAGATGAGGAAATCACTAACGGACACTTCGAAAATAGCGGAAGCGAAATGAACAACAAGCTGGGCGTAACTTAAGCAACTACTGAAGGCACAAGACCTGCAAACGGTAAAATAAACGCTGCCGGCTGAATAGGCCGCGCTTATATTTATAAGTGAATTATTGCAATCAGATGCAGCCCAGATGTCACACTTCTGCTAATCAAAGTGGCTTGTTTATCTACACGGAACACTCCAACTGAACTTTGGTTATGTCGTCTGATAACGCAACTGAAACGAAAAGAATTCGATGCCCAGCTTTGTCGGTCACTTCCCCGGGACGTAGAGGAATTTTCTTCTACTATAACGCAATGCGTACTCTAACACGAAACGTGACAGCAGCTACCAAGCCCACACCCCTAAATTCCTGGTGTGATGGTTACGGGACGTTCGTCACTATGTTTGTCTATAGCGGACGAGAAAGGATTAACATGAACAATTTATTTGATGGCACGGGTAGAACGGCTGACGGCGCACGGATACGCTACCGTGTGCAGCGCCCTGTAGTCGGACGTCGCGGCCAACCCAGCAGTCAGGGTCGCAACCCCGGAGGTCCAGGATCAGACCACGGCTCACGAGGACCACACCCGGTAGGTCTCACCCACGAACCTGCTCCCGGCCACTGCACCCCGGCAGGAGCCGTTCAGCAGGCCCCGTCTTCGAACCTTGTACAGGCCGACAGACTCGACCCCGAACAGACACACCGGACCTCGACCTGGCCGACAAGTACGGGTCTCACGTCCGGCCCAGGAACGCTGCCAGGAACTCGTCCTCTCGAGCGGCGCACCGCTTCGTCTGCCTTCGTGGCCCACGTCCGAGGCTGGCGCGTCGCTCGGTACGGCTCAGCACCACTCGGCGATCCTAGATTCAGCCAGCAACTCCCCTGGCACCTGGATCCTCGGCCACCCTGGACCTCGCCCGGCTCCGTGGTCCTCCGTACACACGCCCACGTCTCGCCCGGCAGAACGTCTCACTCGTCCCTTGCCGATGTGCGACGCTCTGGTGACACCGGTGCTTGATGGCACGAGTGCGGCTACGGAGCAGTCAACCAGCATCGGAGACGCGACGCTCCATGCGGGGAAATGGCCAGCCGGTCCAGCGAACAGCTTGCGTCGAGACGCGATGCTCGGCGCAACCGTGACCATTAGCCAGGCCACGTTCATCGCTGTGCCGAACGGCTGACCGTGGAGACGCCTCGCCGAGATCCGCGATGCCCTCGGCAAGGAAGAGAACAGCAGGCCAGGCCGCGCCCCGAGATGCAGTACTCGTGCCGGCAATGCCGCCCCAGCTGGTAGTTGGACGGCAGCAGCGTAGATGGCTGCGTTCCCTGGCCGGAACCTGGATCGCCTGCGTCCGACGCTTCGGCCCGCTGTCTCCCGTCTGCCGCTGCTTCGGCTCGTCTACAGCCACAAAGCCAACTGCCACGTAATGATCACACGTGGGCCAATCGTAGCACGCCACTTCTATGGGCCACCGCTAGTCATCAGCTGGTTGGCGCACAGTTGCCTCGTAATCGCACGTGCCTTGTCCCGCACCTTCGTCGTTATCGTTTTTTCTGGAATCCTCACACTCGTAATGGCACGTGCCTTGTCCCGCACCTTCGTCGTTGTCGTTTTTTCTCGAATCCTCACAATAACCCCCCGCCCAAGAAAGTCGTTTCTACAAAACAACTTTTCTCACACAACAAAGTGATGAGGGACAGAAAAACACGCAACTTCCAACAATATCCGGATGTGATGACTGCACTTCTGCGACACGACGTCGCTCCTCGAACAGGAGGCTTTCAGCCTCCATGCGAGCTATTTCACGCTCATGCTACGCCTGTGCTGCTAGACGTGCCTCCTCTCGATCTTTCGCTCTCTGTTTCCTCGTTTCTTTTTCCTCAGCGCTCACCCGTGCCAGCGAAACCTCTCCACTCAGCCCCATCTCCGTCCCTAGCTCAACTAGCTTTCTCTTGTCGTCCATTCTCGTCTGCCACACACAAACAACGTGAGGCTCTCAGATGTAACGCGAGAGCTTAGTCCTGACGCGTGGACGCCAGATATTGTTATGGTTAAGGACGTTCGTCAATATGTTTGTCTATAGCAGACGAGAAAGGATTAACATGAACAATTTATTTGATGGCACGGAGGGAACGGCTGACGGCGCACAGATACGCTACTGTGTGCAGCGCCGTTGAGTTGGACGTCGCGGCCAACCCAGCAGTCAGGGTCGCAACCCCGGAGGTCCAGGATCAGGCCACGGCTCACGAGGATCGCACCCGGTAGGTCTCGCCCACGAACCTGCTCCCGGCCACTGCACCCAGGCAGGAGCCGTTCAGCAGGCCCCGTCCTTGGACCTTGTACAGGCCGACGGACTCGATCCCGAACAGACACACCGGAACTCGACCTGGCCGACACGTACGGGTCCCACGTCTATCCCAGGAATGCTGCCAGGATTTCGTCCTCTCGAGCGCCGCACCGCTTCGTCTACCTTCGTGGCCCACGTCCGAGTCTTGCGCGTCGCTCGGTACGGCTCGGCACAGCTCGGCGATCCTCGGTTCAGCCAGCAACTCCCCTGGCACCTGGATCCTCGGCAACACTGGACCTCGCCCGGCTCCGTGGTCCTCCGTACACACGCCCGCGTCTCGCCCGGCAGAACGTCTCGCTCGTCCCTTGCCGATGTGCGACGCTCTGGTGACACCGGCGCTTGATGGCATGGGTGCAGCTACGGAGCAGTCAACCCGCATCGGAGACGCGATGCTCCATGCGGGGAAATGGCCATCCCGTACAGCGAACAGCTTGCGTCGAGACGCGATGCTCGGCGCAACCGTGACCATTATCCAGGCGACGTTCATCGCTGTCCCGAACGGCTGACCGTGGAGACGCCTCGCCGAGATCCGCGATGCCCTCGGCAAGGAAGAGAACAGCAGGCCAGGCCGCGCCCCGAGATGCAGTACTCTTAGCTGGCGATGCCGCCCCAGCTGGTGGTTGGACGGCAGCAGCGTGGACGGCCGCGTTCCCTGGCCGGAACCTGGATTGCCTGCGTCCGACGCTTCGGCCCGCTGTCTCCCGTCTGCCGCTGCTTCGGCTCGTCCCCAGCCACAAAGCCTACTGCCACGTAATGATCACACGTGGCCCAATTGTGGCACGCCACTTCTATGGGCCACCGCTAGTCATCAGCTGATTGGCGCACAGTTGCCTCGTAATCGCACGTGCCTTGTCCCGCACCTTCGTCAATGTCGTTTTTTCTCAAATCCTCACACTCGTAATCGCACGTGCCTTGTCCCGCACCTTCGTCGTTGTCGTTTTTTCTCGAAACCTCACACCTGGTAACCAACTTTGCGGTCAGGGGCACTCGACAACGTTGCACAGAATTCGCAAGTACGCCAAAGCCGCGGCCCCGCCGCAGTGGTCGAATGGCTAAGGTACTCAGCTGCTGACCCGCAGGTCGCGGGATCAAATCCCGGCTGCCGCGGCTGCAATTTTAATGGAGGCGGAAATGTTGTAGGCCCGTGTGCTAAGCTTTGAATGCACGTTAAAAACCCCAGATGGTCGAAATTTCCGGAACCTTCCACTACGGCGTCTCTCATAATCATACGGTGGTTTCGGGACGTTAAATCCCACATATCTATCACGCCAAAGCCGCGCGCGCGCAAAAAAAGCCGATTTCGAGTAAGCCTCTGTGCGACTTCGAAGCAGCGTAAACATTCAAGGCATGAGCGTTTTGTCGGCAGTCGAACAAGACGAAGGCGGGGAAAATTCACGAGAGCCGTAAGATAGGGCTTACCTGATAGCGAAATCCACAAAACTTGTTCGCTAGTCAGCATGGCGGGAAAGTTCCGACATAGGCACCCGAAATTTAACCAGAGGGTGCGACGAAGCTCCTTAGGCCGCCTCAGCATTGTTGGCGCCGACCACCAGGGATACTAAGAGAGTGAAACGCTCACTGAACACAGTGACACGCTGAAGTGTCAGTGCCCTTTTTGGCAAGTTTTCAAAGAACGCTTCCTCGGTGCCTACATAATCAGCCATGACCCCCATGCTCACAAAAAAATCATATGCACGTGCAAGTTTGGTTTCGCTGCGTCTTGTTGCTAGACTACGCATTGTAAGAATCGGTTTTGCTGCATCTAGTCGCTAGGCTCTGTGTCCTGGCGCTACCATCACATCTCGTAAACTGCATTGCCGGGTGCCTCTAATGGTGACTCGAAGCAGTGAAGTTAACGGTACATAGCGCTAACTTCCGGTGATATACTGTTTGACTTCACGCAACCACAGGTTAGCCGATCAGAGTAGGACAACGAATACATGTCTTAGTGTCGCAAATTGCCGTTGAACATGGTCGTTTCTAACGAATCTTCGACCATGACGTTCCGCCGGGAAAAGCGTCCATGTTCGCAAGTGAGTTCCGCGCATGTGCGACCTTGCGTGTGCCGCGTCATGGAATTTTCCGTCCTTGATGCGCCACGTATATACATCACGTGACCACGTCGAAGAGATGTTATCACGAGCCAGCGCACGCGGCTGTGTTCTGGTGTCGTGAAAGGGCCCACGCTCGGAGGAGTTTCTTGCTGAAACAATATTAAAACCATGCTTTGCGGTTGCGGTATAAGCTCGCTGTATTCGCTACACCTCCACTGCAGTACAATATTATGTGTACTTGAGAATGAGACAGTTCGTAGAAACGGTGAGCCTGTCGTAGTTAATTTTCGCATGCAAAAACATTATAAGTACACTATGATATTGTCACGTTATACCGTAACTGTAACCTGTAGACAATGGTACACAAGGACGTCAAACGGATTCGAACAACGGCAATATGACTATTGTTTTTCTCTGCACGCGCATCTTCGTCCTCTTCTGAACAGCGACACATACAAGCCTGCCAGCATCTGTGAAAATAATACTTTCAGAACTTGTACTAGTGGCATTACCCCCTTCCCAAAGGACATCGTCCCGATGTCACAACATAATTACCAGATAAAAAGAAAACACATACGCTAAGCAGTACCCAAGGGGGTGTTCACAATTACTGTGCGTCTACTCAAGGGAGTTTGAGGAATAGTCAGCATGGGTAAAATGGTTTCATCCTCGAAACATGGACGACGTTTGGCTGTTGTTAGCGGCGGGATTGACGAGCCATGTCCTCGTCAAGAACCTCGTATTTCACTTCGCTGAGACGAAGGAGAACTCTATAGGGACCAAAATAGCGGTGTAACAACTTTTCCGACCGGTGCCGATGTGGAGTGGGAGTTCACAGCCAGACTAGTTCTCCGGGTTGGTAAGAGACATCGCGACGACGAGCGTTGTACCGCAGCGAGTCAATGCATTGTTGCTTACGAATTCGTTTGACTGCAAGCTTACGAGCTGCGTTTGCCAGTCTGATAAATTCGTTCGTCTTGACACTAATCTGGTGTCTGTCTGGTAGAAGCATGGCATCCAGCACTGTAGTGACCTCCCTGCCGTTAAGCAACCGGAATGGAGTGAATCCAGTTGTTTATTGCACAGCGATGTTGTAAGTGAAGGTGAAGTAGGGGAGAATGTCATCCCAGTTTTTGTGGTCTTGGTCAACGTACATGGATAGCATGTCGGCGATCATCTTGTATAGTCGATCTGCAAGGCCATTGCTTTGTGGGTGGTATGCAGTAGTATTCTGATGTACTGTGCCGCTAAGCTGCATGGCGTCTTGTATCATCCGGGCGGTAAAAGCTGTGCCACGATCAGTTATCACAACTGCTGGTGCTTCATGTTGGAGGACGATGTTTTTCATAAAAAAGTGGGCAGTCTCAATGGTGGTGCCATGCTGTAATGCCTTCGTTTCACAGTAGCGCGTCATGTAATCAGTAGCGACTAAAATCCAGCGGTTGCCGTCACGAGACTTGGGAAAAGCTTTGAGTAGATCCATGCCAATTTGTTGGAACGGTTGTGTCGGAGGAGCGACGGGTTTCAAAAAGCCGGCTGGGTGCTGATGTGGTGCTTTACAGCACTGACACTCGTGACACGTCTTCACGTAATGCTTCACGTCTCGATTGAGCTTAGGCCAGTAGTAGTGTTGGTGAATCCAGGCCAAGGTACGTGTGAATCCTAAGTGGCCTGAGGAAGGCTCATCGTGACAGGCGGACAAGACATCGGCTCGTAACGCTTGTGGGACGACGTGCAGGTATTCAGTAGTCGCGTAAGGGTCGAAGTTTCTTTTATAGAGGATATTTCTGCGAACGCAGAACGATGATGACGAGCGGGCGAATGCTAGTGGTGGATGCGGCGTACGGTCTTCGATATAATCGATGAAGTGTCAAAGCTTCGAATTGTTATTCTGCTGTTCAGCCAAGTCGGTTACACTGACGCCGCAGAAAAAACGGCCGTCGATATTGTGATCACCTGACGCGGTCTAAAGAGGAGCTCGGGAAAGGCAGTCCGCGTCAGTATGCTTCCGGCCAGACTTGTACACGACTGTCAAATCGAACTCCTGAAGTAAGCTCCACCTGGCCAGACGTCCGAAAGGGTCTTTAAAGTTCGCCAACCAGCAGAGCGCATGATGATCGGTAACAACTCTGAACGGGCGACCATACAGGTATGGTCTGAATTTAGCTATTGCCCAGACAACAGCGAGGCACTCCTTTTCAGCTGTTGTGTAATTCGCCACCGCAGATGATAAAATCCGGCTCGCATAAGCAATAGGGCGTTCGACGCCGCCTTTCCACTGGACGAGGACTGCACCAAGGCCGATGTTACTGGCGTCTGTGTGTTGTTCAGCGTCGGCATATTCGTCGTAGTGTCCGAGTAAGGGCTCAGACTTGAGACGCTGCTGGAGCTCGGAAAAAGCGCGTGTTTGCTCAGGGTCCCACACGAAGGGAACGTCGTCTTTTGTCAGATGAGTGAGGGGTTCGGCAATGTTTGCGAAATTTTGCACAAAGCATCTGTAGTATGTGCAGAGGCCTAAAATTAGACGCACATCACGTTTGTTGGCAGGTGGTGGGAAATCTGCGACAGCCAATGTTTTGTCTGGGTCCGGCCGAATACCATCAGGGCTAACAAGGTGGCCGAGGAGCTTTTTTTGTTGTAACCAAAATGACATTTTTCTAGTTTCAGTGATAGGCCTGCCGTGCGAATTGCAGAAAACACAAATCTAAGTCACTGCAAGTGCTGCTCAAACGTTTGGGAGAAGACAATGACGTCGTCTAAGTAAATAAGGCATGCTTCCCACTTGAGACCTTAGGGCATCATCCTCTGGAATGTCGCAGGGGCAGAATACAGACCGAACGGCAGAACCTAGAATTCGTACAGGCCATCAGGCGTTATGAATGCTGTTTTCTCTCGGTCGCGTTCTTCAACTTCGATCTGCCAGTAGCGACTGCGTAAATCCATACAGGAGAAGTATCGGGCACGTCGGAGGCGGTCTAGTGAGTCGTCGATGTGCGAAAGCGGATAAACGTCTTTCTTTGTGACTTTATCGAGTTTGCGGTAATCGACGCCAACTCGGAGAGTGCCGTCCTTCTTTTTTACTAGTACGACGCGGGACAACCATGGACAGTTCGAGGGTTGGATTACGCCATCTTCGAGCATCTGCTTCACTTGAGAACGTATAGCCCCTTGTTCCTTTTTTGATACTCGGTAGGCGTCCCGACGTATGGGTCGCTCAGCATGGTCAGTGACAATGCGGTGCTTTGCGGTTGGCATTTGTTTCATCTTGGATGTAGACGCAAAACAGTCGTTAAACATGCGGAGGATACAGTGCATTTGCTCTTTCGGCGCACATGACAGCTTCGGATTGAAATCGACTGTATCGGCTACCATGGTGTCACTTTCAACGACTGCAGAAATTGGGGCTATCGTCGTGCATGCTTTATCGTCAATGGATTCGAAAAGAGCAATAGTTGTTTGCTTGCCCAAATGTTGGTATGCTCTACTAAAATTGGTGACCAACAACTCAGTCGTCCCCCGTTTAAATTGAATTATGCCGCGGGCAACGCAGATTTGTTGAGACAAGAGCACCGAAAGGTTGGCTTCAGCGATACCACTACTGCCATGGTCTATGTCACCCTGTATAGTAACGAACATACTGGTGCGTGGCGGAAGTGTGACGGTGTCGTCGACAATGCGAAGCGCAGTCTTCTGCGGATCGGTATCTCTAGGCTTCGGGCCATAGTCGTCAGCAAACGTCACGAGGCAGTATCGAAGATTTATAACAGCGCCGTGCTCACGAAGGAAATCCATGCCAAGGATAACTTTCCGTGAGCATTCGGGAAGCACAACAGAAGAAGCAATGAACATCGACTCACAGATTTGCCGCCTTGCAGTGCATCTCCAGATTGGTGTCAAGAGATGACCACCTGCTGTCCAAAGGTTTTGTCCATGCCCCCAAGAAGTCGTGACTTTTCTGAGTTCAGCCACAAGTTCAGCGCTGATAACTGAGTAGTCGGCGCCGGTGTCGGCCAGAGCAGTCACTGAATGGTGGTCGACAAGAACGGCAATGTCAGCAGAAACGGGTTCGTCAGCGATGTGAGGTGTCGGCTGAAAGGAATCGTCGAAGGTCGGCAGATGGGTCGGAGGAAGATGTTTGGCGTTAGCTTAACACCGCCCACCCCCGGAGACCGCTGATTCTAGTTTCCCCGGCATGGACTTGGAGACCTAGCGGATCGTCCCGCAACAACATCGGCGAAAGAAGAGTATTGATTCGCGGATGTAGAGCGTAGAGAAGACGGAGAGCGTGATTGGCGTCGCTGATGTTCGGAGACGGTATACTTGCCAAGTATTCTGCGATGGCGTGGGGTCGTTGGCCGTCCTCGGGCCGACGAGCATCTGGCCGAAATCCGGGTAGGCTCATCTGTCTGTACGAGCACTCCCGGTACAAGTGACCTGGCTCATCACAGTGGTAGCATAGTGGCCGATTGTCGGAAGCGCGCCACACGCTAGATTTCTGCAAATTAGGTCGCGGATTCTCATAGTGTGGCGGGCCCTAGAAGTACTGCGGCATCTGCAGGCTGGTCGGTCATTGGTTTTCATAGCGTGGCAGTCCCGAGAAGTGCTGTGGCGTCTGCAGGCTAGTCGGTCGGGGAAAATAGCTGGATGCCGAAGCAGGAGTGCGTACAGCTTCCGCGTACGTTAGCAGAGGAGCTTCGGTTAGAAGTGGCGCTAATGGTTGTACCAGCCGCCGCACCTCTTCACGGACGACGTCTGTCAGAGCAGCCACTTGAGGCTGTGAATACACTGCGTGAAGCTTTTGCAGCTCGTCGCATACAATGCTACGGACTAGCTCAGCAAGGTCTCTAACGCTCGTGACATCGTGTGTTACCAAGGGTGCTGACAGACATGCAATGTTGTCGGACCGCTAATACTGTGAAGACCGCTGTCTTAGCATTTGCTCCATTGTCGTCGCTTCACGGAGAAATTCCGCCACGGTAGCTGGTGGGTTTCGGACAAGTCCTGCAAACAGCTGCTCCTTGACACCCCGCATAAGAATGCGTACCTTTTTGTCTTCCATCATTGCAGAGTCCGCTCGACGGAACAGACGAGACATCTCCTCAACGAACATGGCGACGCTTTGTTTGGTCTTTGCGAGAACACAGGAGATGTTCGGCTTGTTCTTTCCGGTCGGCGCTACCATACTGTTCCGCAGCTGAGTGCAAAACACCGACCAGGTTGTCAGGACGGCCTCGTAGTTCTCGAACCAAATTCGTGCTGAATCCTCCAGGTAGAAATACACATACTGCAGTTTCCGGTGTTCGTCCCATTCGTTGGCGACGGCGACTCGATCGTATTGGTCCAGCCAGTCTCCAACGTCTTCGTAGGGCTCCCCATGCAAAGGCTTTGGGGTTCTAGGGGCTAGTGGCCATGGAGCTGGCGGAGTCGCGGCTTGTTAAGTCTGGCTTGCAGTTGTCGCACTTGCCATGGTTCTGGAGCGTTCCGGAAGAGGGCCGAATTGGGGTGGTAGGCCCAGTTGCCGCCGACGTCTAAGGTTGGCTGTTTCTACCAAGGCGTCGATGTTGGGGCCGAGATCTTTCTCGTGGTAACAGTGCATATACTATTACCCAGCACCTCCACCAGTGTCACGTTACACCGTTAACTGTAACCTGTAGACAATGGTACACAAGGACGTCAAATGAATTCGAACAACGGCCATAGTTCGTTTGTAGCCTTTAATCCATGGCTCATACCCACTCTGGGGGATTCGCCAAGAGTCTCATACGGACGATAACTGCATTACTGCTTACAACGAAAAAGAGGGGGGGGGGGGAAGTCGTATAGTGAAGACAGTATGTTAAAAAAAGAAAGAAACCAAAGATTTAGATAGTGAGAAAAAAGAATCAACAAGAAAGTAGACACTAATAGCTATAACTTGATTTTGGGAGCCGACCAGACAGCTGGTTTTGCCAAACCCGATTCTTTGGTATGTCACGGATTTATCCTGATTTGTAAATTACTTTTCGACCCGGTTTTTTAGTACCTGTTAACGTGGTCTTTAAGTTAAAAAACGTTTAGTGTCTTGAGTAAAAGTACACACCGCATAGAATGCATCTCAGTGGCAATTTCCCAAAACAGAGGCACCAAAACTTCGAACATTTTCTGTGGTTAGTTTAAACCTAGCTTCGCAAATAGAATATCTGAAAGTCCTTTTCTAATTAATGCATAGTTCTGACATGAGCCAAAATAATGTTCAATAGTTTCTGATTCTTCGCAAAACGGACAAAGGGGGGAAAGTGTCAGACCAGCTCTGTGTAAATAAAAATGTAATGGGGGGACACGGCACTGGAATCTGGAGATTATAATTTCACGTTTTTTTGACGGACTCCACTGGGATTTCCATGGAAATTTGAGGCGCTGATAATCTGTTCATTGTGTGATATTTTCTAAACTATCTGTACAAGTAGCGAATTTCCTATATCTAACCCCTGATAAGTATTCTAACTCGGGAACTACTGAAATTACTGGTCCATCGAGTGATGCTCGTGCCAAAGCATCTGCCAATTCATTTAATTGTAATCTGCAGTGACCTGGGATCCACACATATTTGAGGAGTTTTAAATGCGGCGGTGCTATTGTGTGGAACGCTGCTAGGGCACGAGATTGTTTGGAGGCTGTCAGAGCTGCACACACTGAAAGTGAGTCTGTTAGGATGATTGCACTGGTCCGGGTCGTAGGAATTTTACGAAGAGCTAAAATAATAGCTACTAGCTCGGCTTCAAATACAGGAGTGAAATATGGAAGCCTTACTAAAAAAGACCAGCCGAGGAAATCATACGCAATTCGAATATGACTACTGTTTTTCTCTGCACGCGCATCTTCGTCCTCTTTTGAACAGCGGCACATACAAGCCTGCCAGCATCTGTGGAAATAATACTTTCAGAACTTGTACTAGTGGCACTATTATACGTAAGCGCTGTTTGAATGACGACATGAACTCACGCATTCAGCTGTGCAAAGCACGTATATGCAATTTTAACCTGCAATTCAGACCGCGTTATTTTGTGAGGCGAATAAAACAGTAAAAAAACTACTTTTTAACCGAGAATAAAAACATTGTGCCCCAGCTCTGTTAATTTTAACGCACTTGGTTTTTTTTACTTGTGGTTGTACGTGCAATTTGAGAGCCCTGAAATGCTTGATAATAGGGCATAAGAATTATCACATCCGAGGGATCACAATAATTCGAAAATTCCCGTAAACTCAAAACAACGTGTGGAACTCACTGTTATTTCAATACTGGTTTCAACGACATATCAGTGATGATAATGAGATAGAACCACCATTGTTTATATGCCCTCTTTGGCAAAACAACCCACTTACGACAAAGCCGCTGTGCCGCATTATCAATTATATCAAACGAGTGTGGCTGCTGTGTGTTCGGACCAAAAAAATGGAGGGGGGTAATGCGCGTGGCGTGTAACTCTCGAAAATAAAGAAGAAAATGAGAAATGTTTGCGTCCCAACACCCCTCTATTATTATAAGGGACTTCGTGTGGTAGTGGTCTCTAGAAATTTCACTATCTGCCATTTAAAGAGATAATAAATGAAAATTTTGAAAATCGACAAAAACACGGAAGTTCTTTTAAGAAGGCCCGCATGTTCCGCTTTTTGAGTATTTTGGTTGTATTTTTGGTAGATTGTCATAGCGTGGCGGCCGCACGTGACCCTTGCCGTCACATTCTCCGAGGCGCATGCAGGGTGCCGGTATTCAGACCCTTCTCTACTCTTTTTGCAACTCTCCTTTCATCCTACTCTTTCCTTACAGAAAAGCGCTGATGCTTTAGCTCTAAGCTAGGAGCATTACTAGCTGCCAGTGCCGTTCGTAGTGGGGTCATTCCACATCAAACATACCAGCTATTTGGCGACCACCTCAAATCGATTCGAAGAAATATCTTGCAGATTTACTGCTTTGAAACCAGTAAATCACTAGAATGATTCAGGAAGAAAAAATTGTGGTCACTTGAGTGCTTTCCGAATTTATCGAAATGTCGTATGGCTGTTGTTCGGGAAATAGAATTATTTATTAAAGCGTAACTCCTCTTTCAATACCAAATTTAATTTATGTAATAAGTAAGGGTGACTGTGCAAGGTGCTTTAAGCTAATCATTTTTTGCAATTTTTTGGCCACAAAAGCAACAAGAATTTAGCTGACAGGGGTTATGTTTGCAGTTTTCTATTGCATTACTGCTCTTTTAATGAATATTTGAGAAACTAATAATTACTGCATAGAAGGTATATTTTGCGAAAAAATTACCTTTGCAACCCTCAAGTCGGAAAACTTTAGAAGAAAAAAATCACAAATTTCCCCAAATCATCAACTTTGTTCACATTGAGGCCAATTTGCACCACGTGGTGGTTTAATTAAAGATAACATTTATATCAAGCTGGAAAGCAAGTAGGAGTTCTTTTGATATTCCAAGTTTTATCATTGCAAGTTTTGTTTCATGGAAGAAAACAATCTTTTAAGTTTACAATTGATGGCTATCTTCCCATTTGGTTATATGGTACCATCCCTCTTGTTCCCTGTGGTTCCGGCATTCCTCAAGACAGCCAAAGCGTTTCCTCTCTGGCTGAGTATAAATCGATGACATGCCTCGCACGCGGGTGATATCGCATGCGCCCTTCGTGCGACTGAGATGGGTCAGCTTGCTTCCCTTTTGATTCAGCCTCGTGTGTAGGGCTCGCTCGCTTTCATTTACGCGTGGCTAGAACACACGATTTCCGGGGGCTGTTATCGATTTGGACTTTATATGGTGCACGACGGTGATGCCGATATCGGAAACGCGTTAAGAGTATTCAAATCACAGTAAAACGAATAAACAGGAACTATGAAAAAACGAATGTTAGTTACACGCATCCAGGCTCTCTCTCAACACATCGTGCCCCCCAAAAAGTGGTTCGGTAGTGGCATTTGGGCTAGAAACTAACTATTCAGAGCAGCCAACTTCTAGACTTTTTTGTAAGGTCCACTGAACAAGGACATTAATTCCGTACCTACAATAACAACACTACGTCTGTTGGCATCCACGGCCATTTCATCCTTCTTCCCTCGAACTAAGAGGCACACGTGAACTTTACTTTGATCTTTGCCGTGCCTCTAACGGACAGTTTTTACAGTGCACAGCATTGAACTATCACTGTACTATCGTTACAAAACACCGGATTGTTACCGAGGAGTTGGCGCGGCCTCTTCACCAACATTCATACCATGTGTCCTCGAAGGAAAGAAAGGGTATTTAGCGTCAAGTTCAACAAAAGCTCAATTATGACGTCATTCAACCCTCGACAAGTCTAGGGTGCCATTTGTTGTTTTAGTAATGAAAAAAGAAAACACAGCGCGATTGTGCGACGACTACCGACGGCTTAACAAAGTCACAAAACGAGACATTTATTCCCATGCCGCGGATTGATGAAGCCTTAGACCGTCTACAGCAGGCCCAGTTCTTCACATCATTAGATCTCAAGTCATGATACTGGCAAATTGAAGTTGACGAGGGCAACCGTGAGAAAACCACGTTCATGACTCCCGACGAGCTCTACGAATCTGAAGTGCTGCCCTTCGGTCTCTCTTCCACTCCCGCCACGTTTCAACCCATGATGAACACTCTAACCGCTTCACTATTGTGGCAGGCGTATCTTGTACAGTTGGATGATGTCATTGTGTTTTCAAGCACGGTTGACGAACATCTTTCAAGGCTAAAAAGTGTCCTCGCTGCAATACGAAGAGCAAGTTTTAATATCAAGCTTCAAAAGTGCTACTTTGGCTATTAGGAACTCAAATTTTTCGGCCACGTGGTGAGCCCGAGAGGGGGGAGGTTGTTTGACTTAATCCGGAAAAGTTGGCGGCCATCGCTAAGATCCCTCGTCCTGGTGAAAAGAAGGCTGTTCAGCGATTCCTCGGACTCTGCGCCTATACCGTCGTTTTGTCGAAGTATTTTGGGAAATTGGGGAATCTCTTACAAGACTGACACGGCCAGATGTGCCCTTCGTATGGAAGGAAGAACAACAACAAGCCTTCGTAGAACTATGCAATCGACTGCAGACAGCTCCAGCACTGGCACATTTTGACGACACTGCCGACAATGAGATTCACGTGGATGCCAGCAACGTAGGAATCATAGCCATTCTAGTTCAATGGCAGGACGGCCCCTAGCGTGTGATCACTCACGCGAGCCGCAGTCTCACGAAAATAGACGCTAACTATTTTATCACCGAAAAAGAGTGCCTATCAGTCGTTTGGGACATTAGCAAATTTCCACCCTACCTATACCGCCGGCCATTCTGAGTGGTCAGCGACCATTATTCGCTCAGTTGGTTTGCCAATCTACGGGATCTATCAGACCGCCTCACCCGCTGAAGCTTCCGCCTTCAAGGGTACGACAACGGTAGTCTACTGGTCAGGACATAACCACACTGATGCTGACTGCCCGTTTCGTGCTCCTATTTTCCCGACGTCATCTGACACGGAACAAGATTTACCATTTCTAGGCATTGTGGATGTGGTGTGGATTGCTAAACTTGAACGTGAGGACACTGAGCTAGTTCCTGTCATCCAGCATCTTCAAGGAGAAGACGTTATCGTCCCACGCCCGTTCTCACGTAGATGAACATCGTATTGCCTGTGGAAGAATGTTCCCTACAAGAAAAATCTTGAGAGCAGCCACGAAGCTTTTTTTGATGGCCGTTCAAGCAACACTGCGCGAAGATGTTTTGCAGGCGTGCCATGACAATCCTGCTGCCGGTCACTCACGCTTCGCTAGGACATTAGCACGCATTCGACAAAAGAACTACTGGCCACATCTGTATTCGTCCGTTCAGCGCTATGTCCGAACATGCCATGACAGTCAGAGGCGTCAAATTCAACCCACACAGCCCGCTGGCTTCCTCCAGCCTTTAGGTCCACCCCCAGCACCGTTTAAGCTAGAGGGAATGGGTCTTCTTGGTTCATTCTCTACGTCATCAAAAAAAATTAGTGGATAACCGTCGCAACCGACTATCTGACTCGCTCTGCCGAAACGAAATCTATGCCTAGGGGAACTGCACTTGAAGTCGCCACATTCTTCGTCCACGACATTGTTTTTGTGCTGCACCTGCTGTTCTCATAACTGATCGCGGAGCAGCATTTGCGGCAGAGTTATTGCAACAGGTCACCAAGTTGACGCATACAAACCACCGGAAAAGAACGGCTTATCATCCCCAAACGAACGGCTTGACGGAGTGGTAAACCAAACACTGGCCAACGTGCTATCTAGGTATGTTGATGTAGAGCGCAAAACGTGAGATGACTTTTTGCTGTACGTCACATTTGCTTACCATACCGCTGTGGAAGAGACCACAGACCTAACACACCATTCGAGCTTGTTTATGGCCGTCGCGTCACAACACCGTTAGATGCTATGCTCCCCGTAGATCAGGACACCAGCAGAAATGACAGCGTTGACTACTTCGTTCAGAAAGCCGAGAAAGCCCGCCAGCTTGCACGGAACCGTATTCCCACGCAGCAACATACCGACGCTCGCCGTTGCAACCAAGGCCGAAGGAACGTCCACTATCAACCAGGTGACTAAGTATGGGTCTGGACACCTGTTCGACATCGTGGGCTTTCGGATAAGCTATTGCGACGCAACTTTGACCCCTGCGAAGTTGTGCACTGCCTTAGTAAAGTGAATCACTAGGTAGTTCCCCAAAGGTCCGATACCAGTTTAAACAAACGACGTCCACGTCTAAAGTAGTCCACGTAGTACCAACCCCGTACCACCCCCGCGGTACTACGTACCACCAATACCACGTACCATACAATGTCCTTCCCCCGCGAGTTATGAACACTGCGAACATTTTTCCTTTTTATCTACAACAGCGCGGGGTCACTTTTTTCTGCGTTGACGTGACCATCATTCTCCATGGCGATCTCCAGCATCTTAGTCAATCGACAGGGATGGTCGCTCTTGAAAGAGGGAAATTGATGCAAAGTACGCTGGCAACTATAGTGGCCAGCCTTTGAGGAGGATAACGTAGTAGCTCTTTGGGCACGTGCTCTGGTGCTCGTGCTTTTGGCCTATCTTAGTCCATTCTGAAACATTCTATACTAATAGAGCAGATGCAAGACTCACTTTTCAAAATATGTAGCATCAAGAATTACAGAGTTTCTAAAAGACGGATAATTGTATTGCTTCTTGAGTGAATTCTCCTTTAGGAGATATGAGCAGACACTAGGTGTACCTCAGGGCTCAGTATCATCCCCTCTGTTATTCAATATATTTCAAAGTTCCATTCCAACTCATCGGGATATACAAATTTACCTGTATGCAGATGACATTGCCTTCTTTGCAACAAGCAGTGATCTGCACTCATTGTATCAGGCATTACAGAATTACATGAACATGCTAGAAGCATGGCTTGAAAATATTTATATGTCATTGAACGTCAAAAAAATTGCGCTTCCGCCGTTCTTTTTTAAGGATCGTGTCAAGATTTCTCTGAAGTATCGTAACGAGCTCACTCCCAAGGTTGATTTCCTGAGAAACCTAGGCATCGTATATAATAGAACGCTAAATTGGAAGAGGTTTGCAGTAAAGTGTCACTAGCCTTGGGGTAGTAACGAAAGTTGGGAAACAAAACCAGGTTTGCGAAGGAATTTATTGATAATGATTTACAAGATGTATGTGCAGCCCAATATAGAAATCAGGTGCGTATTATTTTCAGGCAGCGTGGCATACAAGATGAGACTGTTCATCTTACTAGAAAGAGAAGCTTTACACTTGTGTCCTGGACTCCCCAAACTTGTTGCAAATAATGTTTTGTATGTGGAAAAGCGTCTTCCACCTTTGTTAACTCGGTTTAGAAAACTTATAGCTCAAACGTTCTTGAAGATACACAAATCGCCTCTGAGAAAAGCACCTTACGTTTTTACTTAAGAACCAAGCGCATTCTTTGGAACGCAATAGTCTTGACTACACTCCCCTCAGATTAGGTTCATCAAAGTGCTGCTAGAACCTCTGAATGTAAATATCTATCAGATTACCTCAACAAAGATGCCTAATTCAAAACTTGAAATATAGGTTGATTATGTTTCCCCCTTTAATGAGAAACAAAGGTCCCTTCGACATTTAAATAACCAGTTACAAGATTACTTGACTCATCTGTCCATAAACAACATTATTGCAACGGATGCATTCTTATTAAACGAAAAGACTGAAGTACGCATCTTGTGTACTTCTCCTGACTCGTCTTTTTCATTTCAATTACCAGATTATACGGCTATATTCATCACTGAATTACGCTCAATAATTATAGCACTTCGTAAACTTCCTGCGAGCGAATCAGAAGCAGTCATAGGTACTGATTCTCTCTCAGTATTTACTGCAAAATCTGCAGCAAAATATTTGGCATAATTGAGTGTGATTAGTCGTTTATGACCAGTAAATTAAAGAAAATTCCACTTGCTATGGGTACCTGGCCACTGCGGGATTTATCCGAATGAGATGGCCGACTCGTTAGCCAAAGCATATTTAAGTGGACCACTCTTACCGTATTTTACATGAATTCGCCTAAGTAACAGCACTCAGATATAGAAATGCTTGTTTGCACAAGGAAATAGAAAAATTATCATTGGATAAAATCAGAGATCTCGTACATCTAGGATTTCGTTGGAACAAACAGTGGTGTGTATCTCGGCAGTTAGAAATTAGAATCACTAGATTACGATGCAATATTCCGCACCTGAATATTACTTACATAAAGATGGACTCGCAGCATGTCCGTTATGTCTCTTTCGCAAGGAATTAGAAACAATAGAGCATTTCTTTTTATTCTGTCACCAATATTCCTATGAAAGGAAAAGATACCTGGTTGAACCAATTGAGAAGCTAAGTTTCAAAATAAACGTAGCAGTAGTTTTATCCTTGGAGGGTTTACATCGGGTTATAACCACAGGAAAGCTTGCTCTGCCGTGTGTTCGTACGAAATGGCAACAAAAAGATTACCTCGTTAGTCTATTGTCAATAATATTTTCGTCTCCGAGACTACCTAAATGCCTGAGCACTAGCTCGTGTAGGATTTTCATACAATTCTACGATTTGTTTTGTTTATATAGAAATTTTATTTCATGATATAAATGCATACCTAACTAACTTGATGATCCTGTCAACTGGTTTTTGGCCCACCCCCCCTTCGTGGGTGAGTGCCAGCAAAGCAAAAGGCTCATCATCATCATTGGCCCTTGGTACCGAAAGTAAATGCCCTGTTTTGTGCCTGCATCTCTGTGTCCTTGTGACAATATATAAAAGCAATGCGGGATAAATAAACCTTCAGTTGATATCCTGTGCTTCTTCTTGTCTTTTTCTCGACAATGTTTTTCTACTGCGTAGTATACTTAGATCATGTATCACCAACTGGCACATCGTTCATTCTATTTGTACGTCTGTTTACCCATCCGGTCGTCTGTCCATGCGTCTCTCTGACTGTCTGTCTTACTGTCCATCCGTCTCTCTGACTGTGTGTCTGACTGTCTGTCTGTCTGACTGTCTGCCTGTCCGTCTGACTGTCTGACTGTCTGCCTGTCCGTCTGACTGTCTGACTGTCTGCCTGTCCGTCTGACTGTCTGACTGTCTGCCTGTCCGTCTGACTGTCTGACTGTCTGCCTGTCCGTCTGACCGTCTGTTAACTCGGTCGGTCGGTCGGTCGGTCGGTCGGTCGGTCGGTCGGTCGGTCGGTCGGTCGGTCGGGTCAGTCAGTCAGTCAGTCAGTCAGTCAGTCAGTCAGTTTGAAGTTTGAAGTTTGAAGTTTATTTTATTTCTTTCTGATACAGAAAGAGGAGTAAGAGTAAAGGCCATATTGCCTGACAGAGGCTCCTACTTCCATGCGCATTCGGCATGCGTGTACATGTTTGCATGCGATGCAAGTATACAAACAATAGAGCAACCAGAAGAATCAAAACATGCATGTACATAATTGTCAATGCAAATAAAGCATTACAGGTAGACATCATGCATGAAAACTCTTCATGAAAACAAACATATCTCACAGACACTCCAAGAATATATACCTATACGTATTAAATTGTGAACTTTAAAATTGTAGCGCAAACTGTATATGCGGTACAGGTAGAAATGTATACATATATATTTTATTATTAAGTTACTGTGGAATATAACAGAAAATTCTTTATAAATATTTTAAAGCGGGGTGCATGAAAATCTATATGATGTTCAACAATGTTCTCATAGCCGGGGTACTTGATACTCAAGGTCCTGACGATCGTATTTAGTTCGCATAAGTGGTGGCATTCTCGCTTACATTCTCGCTTGGTGGGGTAATGGATATCGAGGGGGGGATATCGAGGGCAGGCTACTAACATTGAGCCTGCGCTTTTTTATGTGCAAAAGTAATTGATAATAGTAGATTTGATTTGCGCTGATTAACGAGTGTTTCTCAAAAAGATTGCGTGTGGCTAAATGTCGCGGTCTACCGTGATAGTTCTTGAAAATTTGCATTGCCATTTTTTGCAGTTATAATAATTTGTTGTATTTTTTGCAGTTGTTGTTCCCCATATTTATGCACAATAGCTAAGTTTTGAGTGAAAGAGGGCGTAGTACATTGCCTTCTTTAGTGTTAGTGGTATAAGACTACTAATTTTATACATAGAACCTACTACTTTACTGACGTCGCTGCTGAGTTTATTGATATGATTGTCCCAGGAGAGGTTTTCTTGAAACCATATCCCCAAAAACTTTTGTGTTGTTACCTGTTCTATCTGCTCTCTTTTAAATAAAACAGTAATCTTGACAGGCATTGACTTATTTATCGGTTTTATTAATATATACTTAGTTTTGCTGACATTTATTTGAAGTTTGTTTAACTTCAGCCAGCCAGATAATAAATCTTAATAATCAATAACTTTTTTTACAATCTGTTGTAGGGATCAAGTTGAAAAGAAAAGATTAGTGTCATCCGCATATATACCTATTTTCGGTGTAGGTGAAATGCTTGGGAGGTCATTGATGTATATGTTAAATAATACCGGGCCAAGTATGGATCCCTGCGGTACGCCAGTTTGTACTCTAAGATATGGAGAGGTCACCTGATTGAGTGAAACATGCTGAAAACGATCCGTTCAGTAGCTTTGCATGAGATATAACGTTGTACCGCGTATCCCATAGCTATGAAGTTTAGATAACACTACTTCATGATTCACACTGTCGAATGCTTTACGGAGGTAAAGGAATAAACCGACCGTGTATAAACGATTTTCAATGTTTTGTAGTATTTGATGTTTTATTTTGAGAAGTGCATCCTCAGATGATTTATTTTTCTAAAATACTTACTAAGATGTACTATTTATAGCATTATTATTTAAAAAACCTTCCAGCCGTGAATTAATAACAGTTTCAAAATGTTTTGAGAAGAGTGGTAGTATTGAAATAGGTCGGAAATTGTTTACAGAATTGTCTGCACCCCCTTTGTGAATTGGAGAGACACGGGCTATTTTAAGTTTGCTTGGAAAAATTCCGCATTCGAACATTCTATTCATAATATAGGCTAGGACTGTAGATATGACATGCGATACATATTTTATGGGACATGCCGGTATACCGTCAAATCCTGCAGCTGCATTGCATTTAAAACTACTGATTACCTTTTCAACTTCACCTGCAGTCGTAGGAAATAATACAAGATTGTTTCGTTACAGCGAGTCTTACATACTCGGGATTTTCAAAGAAATTGCTGTCACAGCATTCAACAAAGTGAGTATTTAGGGCACTGGCTGCTTCATCGTCTGTAAGAGCACCCTTTGTCGAAGATATTCGTACATTTTCACAAGTAGCATTCGCTCTAGACAACTCCTTAGTTTCTTGCCACATTTTTCTTGGATTCGTATATATACGCGAGAAAACCCTTTCGTAATATTTTTCCTTCGCTTTTCTTAGCTCTGCATTTACTTGGTTACGATAAGTTTTAAATTCGGCTAATTGATTATTATTCCGTGTTTTAATAAATGCGTGGTACATTTGATATTTTCTTTTATTTTTTATGAGAAGCGCACCATTAGCCCATGGTTTCCTACCTTTTTTAGATCATTTTGTAACACTTAGTTGCGGAAAGGCTTTATCGTAACCAGCAATCGTTTTATCGGAAAATGAATTATATGCCTTATTTGGGTCACTTTCAAGCATTTCAGATTCCCAGCTTATTTTGCTAATAAGTGAGAGAAATAGCGCTATCATCGTTTCATCAATGAGACGACAAGAAAGGTGCTACGCTTGAATTTCTTGGAGCAGGACAGAAAACAAAAAATTGGAAGATGATCACTTATGTCGACGTACATGACACCAGCAGTCACAGTAGGAGCATGTACATTGGTGATACAAACATCCAACAGGGTGGCACTAGAAGTGGTCACTCGTGTTAGCAGGGTTATCATGTTCGAGCATGCGTTAGAGTACATCAACTGCTTATATTTTCTAGTTGCATTTTCGGCCATCATATTTTTCTTTATTTATTTATTTTATTTTATTTATTTATTGATTCATTTATATTTATGTTCGTATCCCCTAGTACGGCGAACATTTTGCCTGTTTCGCTGAGGTAAGATAGAAGTTTATCCATATAGGAAAAGAAATCTGTTTTGTTTCCGTAAGGTGGCCTTCAGAGAACAGAAAGTGTTACTGTTTTAAGACCAATAGCGAGGCATTCAATGTTTTGATTATTCAGCGAGAAATCCGAAATTATCTCCGAATTCAGGTCATTTCGTACATAGACAGCCAAGCCGCCACCCCGAGCGTAGGTGCGGTTTAGTCCGTGATATCTGTAGTTATCGAGCCGGAAGGCATAATCCTTATCAGAAAGCCACGTTTCAGTAAAAAGAAGCACATCGAGACAGGTTTCGGTCTGTTGAAGCAGCCCCGCCGCGGTGGTCTAGTGGCTAAGGTACTGGGCTGCTGACCCGCTGGTCGCGGGTTCGATTCCCGGCTGCGGCGGCTGCATTTCCGATGGAGGCGGAAATGTTGTAGGCCCGTGTACTCAGATTTGGGTGCATGTTAAAGAACCCCAGGTGGTCAAAATTTCCGGAGCCCTCCACTACGGCGTCTCTCATAATCAAATGGTGGTTTTGGGACGTTAAACCCCACAAATCAATCAATCAATCATCTGTTGAAGCAACTCTTCAACTTTATATTGCTTATTTTTTAAACTTTGGGCGTCTAAATGAAGGACTGAAATATGTTTTTCAAGCGTGGCAGTTATAGGAAATGTGATCATGATAAAGGCATTTATCGCTTGAAGCTATGACTATACTGAAAAAGTAAAAACATTCTTTGAGTGAATAGGATTAGGCAATCATCTTGCTGATGTCATCAATGCCAAAAATATGCAGAACAGGGGATGTTTCATTACGTCTGGCCAATACTTTCCCTCCAGTGGTCCACACGTATTTCCAACCAAGCTCATTTCTCTTGTGTCGCAGCACTCAGTAACTGTTTGCCTTGCCTTGTCAAGTGCTCATTGTTGAACACTGGACGATTTTCATCAAAACCAATGATTCTGATATCAATTTTTTTGATTTCGTGCTTTAGCAAGAAAACCGTTCCTCCTGATGCGGCACACAAAGTGAACAATTATGTTATGTTCATTATGCTTAGCTGTTGGCTTTTGTGGCACATGTCAATGTCAGACTCTTGCACTTCTTTTGCAACTAGTTCTCCAATCTTTTTAATGATAGCTATCGGCTCTTCATCAACAGGAATACCCTTATTTCTAAGTTATTGGAGCGCTGGTACGTTTCGAGCTCCTCAAGTTTTCGTGCCATCTTAGCATTTTGCACTTTAGGTTCCTTGTTTTCTGTTAAAATGACGTGGATCACTTTTCTGAAGGCTCCAAGGTCTTTAATTTCCTGTTTAAGCTCTTTCAGTTCTTCTAGACTCTTTTATCTCTTTCAATTCATCAATTATCTCAGCACGCAGTTTGTTCACAGCGTTTTTTGACATAGCGATATTCCACTAGCGTAAAAAACAGAGAAGGTACAAATGCAGTTTGATGCAGTCTGGCAGCAGTGTATAGTGTAGGAAATCAAACGTGTATAGTTCTTACCTGCAAAAGCAGATAGCATTAGTTGTGTGCTTAAGATGCACTGCTGCCGAACTGCAAGTCCGGTCGTCGATACGTCGCCTTTAAAGCCAGCAGTGTTGTCCTCCTGCCCTCTTGTGGTAGAGAAGGCGCACAGGAACCACGTGAGTGTTCGACGAAAGCGTTGCAAGGCCGAAACGAAGTGGTTTCGCAGTCTTGCAGCTATCACTGTGTCCTGTTCCACGTGTGTGACAAATCCAGCGATGAGGCGATCGTCAGCAGCAAAAGGAGATAGCACTAGTTGTGTGCTTAAGATGCACTGCTGCCGAACTGCAAGTCCGGTCGTCGATACGTCGCCTTTTAAAGCCAGCAGTGTTGTCCTCCTGCCCTCTTGTGGTAGAGGAGGCGCACAGGAACCACGTGAGTGTTCGACCAGAGAGTTGCAAGGCCGAAACGAAGTGGTTCCGCAGTCTTGCAGCTATCACCGTGTCCTGTTCCACGTGCGTGACGAATCCAGCGATGAAGCGATCGTCAGCTCCAAAAGCAGATAGCTTCAGATGTGTGCTTACGATGCACTGCTGCCGAACTGCAAGTCCGGTCGTCGATCCGTCGCCTTTTAAAGCCAGCGGTGTTTCTTTCTTGCCCTCTTGTGGTAGGAAGGCGCACAGGAACCACGCGAGTGTTCGACGAGAGCGTTGCAAGGCCGAAGCAAAGCGGTTCGGCAATCTTGCAGCTATCACCGTGTCCTGTTCCACGTGCGTGACAAATCCAGCGATGAAGCGATCGTCAGCTGCAAAAGCAGATAGCGTTAGTTGTGTGCTTAAGATGCACTCCTGCCGAACTGCAAGTCCGGTAGTCGATCCGTCACCTTTTAAAGCCAGCAGTGTTGTCCTCCTGCCCTCTTGTGGTAGAGAAGGCGCACAGAAACCACGTGAGTGTTCGACGAAAGCGTTGCAAGGCCGAAACGAAGTGGTTTCGCAGTCTTGCAGCTATCACTGTGTCCTGTTTCACGTGTGCGACAAATCCAGCGATGAGGCGATCGTCAGCAGCAAAAGGAGATAGCACTAGTTGTGTGCTTAAGATGCACTGCTGCCGAACTGCAAGTCCGGTCGTCGATACGTCGCCTTTTAAAGCCAGCAGTGTTGTCCTCCTGCCCTCTTGTGGTAGAGAAGGCGCACAGGAACCACGTGAGTGTTCGACGAAAGCGTTGCAAGGCCGAAACGAAGTGGTTTCGCAGTCTTGCAGCTATCACCGTGTCCTGTTCCACGTGCGTGACAAATCCAGCGATGAAGCGATCGTCAGTTCAGTTCAGTTTATTACCTTAAAGGCCCCCCTTTCTAGGAGGGGCATTACATAAGGGGTGGGGTTTTATTTAGGTTAACAATAAGCAGTAAAATTTGTTTTAGTATTGAAGATGATCAATAACACGGTCTTGAAAGGCAGATGATGAGGCGATGTTGGCGATGTCCCGGGGGAGGCCGTTCCAGTCCGTGGCTGCTCGAAAAAAGAACGAGGCAGAAAAAGCAGTGGTGTGCGAAGATGGGCGGGAAACCTGAAAATGATGACTGGTTCTATGAGATATCGTCAGCTGCAAAAGCAGATAGCGTTAGTTGTGTGCTTAAGATGCACTGCTGCCGAACTGCAAGTCCGGTCGTCGATACGTCGCCTTTAAAGCCAGCAGTGTTGTCCTCCTGCCCTCTTGTGGTAGAGGAGGCGCACAGGAACCACGTGAGTGTTTGGCCAGAGAGTTGCAAGGCCGAAACGAAGTGGTTCCGCAGTCTTGCAGCTATCACCGTGTCCTGTTCCACGTGCATTACGAATCCAGCGATGAAGCGATCGTCAGCTCCAAAAGCAGATAGCTTCAGATGTGTGCTTACGATCCACTGCTGCCGAACTGCAAGTCCGGTCGTCGATCCGTCGCCTTTTAAAGCCAGCGGTGTTCTTCCTCTTGCCCTCTTGTGGTAGGAAGGCGCACAGGAACCACGTGAGTGTTCGACGAGAGCGTTGCAAGGCCGAAGCAAAGCGGTTCGGCAATCTTGCAGCTATCACCGTGTCCTGTTCCACGTGCGTGACAAATCCAGCAATGAAGCGATCGTCAGCTGCAAAAGCAGATAGCGTCAGTAGTGTGCTTAAGATGCACTCCTGCCGAACTGCAAGTCCGGTCGTCAATCCGTCGCCTTTTAAAGCCAGCGGTGTTCTTCCTCTTGCCCTCTTGTGGTAGGAAGGCGCACAGGAACCACGTGAGTGTTCGACGAAAGCGTTGCAAGGCCGAAACGAAGTGGTTTCGCAGTCTTGCAGCTATCACTGTGTCCTGTTCCACGTGTGTGACAAATCCAGCGATGAGGCGATCGTCAGCAGCAAAAGGAGATAGCATTAGTTGTGTGCTTAAGTTGCACTGCTACCAAACTGCCTCAGTCGGTCGGTCAGTCGGTCTGTCTGTCTGTCTGTCTGTCTGTCTGTCTGTCTGTCCATCCATTCGTCCGTCCGTCTATTGATCCGCCTGTCCGTACACCTGGCCGTCTGTCTGGCAGCAGAGGCAGCAGAAAGATCGGACGAGCAGAATCTGAACAAATTTGTACATGGAGGTTGATCATAATCCTACTATTTTTCCCGAACTCACCTGATCTTTAGTGCTGCCCCTGCTGCTGCTGCTGCTGCTGCTGCCATCAGTGCCATTATTGTTGTTCCTGCTTTCTAAGATCGGCATTGCGGTGACGGCTGCTGGAGAAGGAGACACTTGTGTATCATGTCATCCAGGTTTTCATGACAATGAGTCAGTCACGAAGTGCGCTGACTGCCTTCAAAACTACCATTTCGGGACATGTGCTAGGATAACTGGACGCGCGTGCAAAGATAAAAATAAAGATACGAGGAAGGAACTAAAATGTCCCACACGTCATATTTCTGCATCTCGTGCCCATTCTAGCACCGATAAACAATCTGTTGCACCGCTTGAAGTTTTCAGCGAGCAACTGAGGAAAATAACTAAGAATTTGGCCTTACGACAAAAGTATACAACCTGTCCGTTTTGAAACAAACTGTATCAAACATTGAACAGTCAATGCAATACATTTCTGACAAGCATGATCAGTTGCTTGAGTATCTAAACGACATAAGAAGGACATTGAAAGCCTACAAAAAAAAGAGTCGATGCTGCCGAAAAGAGCCAAGAAAATCAAGAAATAACCAAACGAAAACAAGAATTGAACGATCTGCAGCAGTATAGCTGACGCTACAGCTGGGAGGTCCATGGATTGCCCCCCAGCGTTAACGACAATCTTCTCGAAAAACTTAACAACCTCGCTCAAAGGCTTGGCTTACGCTGTTAAGCGACAATAATTCGGAAACATTTTATTGTCTTCCGCTCGGCAAAAAAAAGTGCCAGTTACACTAATATGCTTTGATAAGTTGGCTACCAAGGATGCCTGGCTTGCGAAACGTTGCAGTCTGAAAGACTATAGAGACAATATTCGCTTTTTTCCTAACAGAACGTCTCTGAACAAAAAATTGTTGTGGCTTCTTAAAGAAAAAGCAAGAGAAGCAAACTATCGCTTCGTGTGGTCTTCCAAGGGCAAGATCTTTGCAAGAAAAGAACCTAACGCCCGTGCAATAAGGATCGCCTCAGAAGACGATGTAACGAAGACCTCCTGAACCACTGCCAAGAGCAGCAAGAAGTGACTATAATCTTGAGCAGCCATGACGTCATACTTTGATGCAAATTATTAAGTAATTTAATCAGAAACAATAGTTATCCTCCTAATTGAACCCTTTCCTTATAAGAATTAAACGCGCAAAGCCTCAGAAACAAAGCAGAGGAATGCGAGGCGAATATGCAAATATTAAATTACTGCTTTGGGAAAATTGGCTTTTCTGGGACGTGGTTTAGATCCAATATTAATGTCAGGCATCTTCCCTGTTACAACAACATTTCTCAGTTTCGTGAAAATAAACGGGGGGGTGGTGTGGTCCTGTATATAAAAGAAACCTGCTTTATGACAACGTTCAAGGGGTGACTACTATGAATGATAGCTATGAAGCAATTTGTGTAGTGACTAACCAAATCATTGTTCTTTTGTGATATCGTCCTCCTCCAAGTAAGAAGAAATATTTCTGGATTTCGTTGAATCTTTCTGTTTGGAATTCGCTGCTTTCAACAAATGCAAGGCGATCTAAATATGTATTGTCGCAACGTGCAAAGAACAGGACACAAGGCTTCCTTTCGACGTTAACAGCAAGGCTCTATTGGCACACAAAAACAAAGCGCAAGAGCAGACGCGCAACGTCGTCTTCCTCGAAAACGCCAGAGACCCCCATACGTGATGCTGGCTTCTTCCTGCTTTTGTGCTGACGGCTAATAACCTTGAATATATTTACTTGCAAATAGCAATGTTAAAACAAATCAGATTGAAGTAATGCCATTTTGTGGGTGTGAAAATGTTATTTAAGCCACAAGGGTCACTAAACCATCAGCCACATTGCTCGTTGTCTGATTTACAAGTTTCTTTCCGGAAAACTTTGCGTCTGGTGTGTTTTCGTCGGAAATGAGTGACTTTTTTGTTCTCTTAACTTTGAAGAAAAACTATCAAAAAGTAATTATACGCGTAGGATAATAAATACCGCTAGCGTTACAAACTTCTGTTCTTTAGAGAGTGAGACTAGCTGGGATGAACTGTACCATTATTGTGATCCATCAAAAGCCTACGCTATATTTATTGAAAAAATCAATGAGAACATAATAATGTTTTTCTAGGTCTTATGGTTAGGAAGCATAATAAGGCATGAAAAGAGTGGATCACATCGTCATTATTCAAATGCATTAAAAAAAGACTTCATTTTCACTCGTTTTTTGAAAACAAAGAATCAAGCAGACTTAGTCGTGTTTGAAAAGTACAGCGATAAATTAAGCTTACACTTGAAAAAGGCAAAAAAATGTATGTTATCAAAATATAATTTTGCCGCTAATTATAACACTAAACGACTTTGGGGGCTGTTAGCAAGGTTCGAGGAATTGAACGACCACGTACACCTACCGAACGAATCATTAATGTAACAGCCACCTCTGGCACGACGCTTGCAGATCAATTTATTATGTATTTTCTGACATCAGGTGCTTTTCTTGGCCCCAAGATAGCATCCTGTTTGCACTGTGTTCGCACTGAAAGACATGTGCTCGCCCGGTTACGATGACATGAGTTTTTCGTCGATTAAAGCTGCCATCTGCTATACTTCTGGTTCATTACCTTATATCTGCAGAATGTTCAAGACTGGCATTTTCCCTGACCAAATAAAAGTAGCACGTGTTACTGTTATTCATAGAGGTGGCAGTAAAAATACCTCAATACTTATTGACCAATATCGGCACTACCTATTTTTTTTAAATCGCCGAGCATCATATCTTTAAGCGATTTTATCATTTTATTCATGTTAAAATTATCTCGAATACTAGTACGGCTTTCAGTCCAGAAAATTGGTGGAATCTGCTCTACTTCAAGTGAAAGAAAAGATACTCAGCAATTTCAAACAGCAATATTTTACAGTAGGAATTTCCTTTGACTTTGGAAAAGCGTTCAATTTGATCAAAAACCAAATCTTGTTTCAAAACCTAAGGACATAAGATATCCGCGGACTCGCCCGTACAATATTAGAGAGCTACCTCGAATGTAGAATGCAATATACACAGCTTCATGAATTGAAATCAGACTTGGATAACATAAACTTCGGGGTCCCTCAGGGTCTATTTGGGCTTATTTGCTCTTTGTTTTATACATATTTGACATTGCTAACATTCCTTTTACTCCCTCCACTGCTCTCTACACCGATGACGCCAACGTCTTCTTTTCCGGTCTAGATCTAAAGTCATTAGAGCAGCGTGCTAATTTCTGGTAATCGAACTTCATACTTGGCTTTATGTGAGCAAACTAAACCCAAATTTAACGAAAACACAGTGTGTAATATTTCGACCAAAGATAAACTATTACTTCATAACGTAAAATTGAGTATCAATGACAATATATTAACACCCTTCAACTCTTGCTGATTCTTGGGAGTCAATTTTAGGTTCGACCTCAGCTAGTCTGAACACATAAACCTTGTTCGTGCTAAATTATCGATATCTCTTGGTATGTTATACAGGCTAAATGTTTATTGCCATTGCGCGTCAGAAAACAATTATATTTTGCTTTTATTCATTCCCACTAAATATATTGTCACCTTGTCTGGGGTACGTGTGACAAGACTGAAGCCAAACGCGTCTCTTTTTTACAAAAAAAGGTTAAAAATTGTTTCCCCAACCAACTGACTCCTTGTACAAAAATCTGAAAGTGTTACCATTCTCAAAATTATATTACTTTTCTTTGGAAACAATGATTTTCCGCGAATTTAAATAGGATCGTAGAAATGTCTAAACAGAGAAATGACATATGAACTTCGCACTATTTCATTAACCGGATTCAAACTAAGGACTAAATACGGTATTAAAACTATAGACTATCAAATTATTTCATAGTCGAATGCATACCCATTCCTAGTCGAATTGGCCACTCAAAACTCAAGTATGTAGTGTTTTCAAAAACAAGCAAAGCAACTGCTCCTGCCTCCTTGATATATACAATTGTTTTGTAATGAACGTGAAAATTGTGTATTTTGTATAAATATAAAACGCAAACAATGTAAACTTTGAATAGTTTTTGTCCTAATGTCTTTTTTATGTCATTTTTTTGTTTGTATAATCTGTGCAATGAGCATTGTGATTAATTTATTTTGCTGGTTACCTGTTTTTCTGGAACATTGTACTTATCTCTCATTTTGCTCCTGTCTGTTCGAAGTGAGAGTCTGGAGTGAAGGCCTTGTTAGGAGACGTACGAGTCTCCTTTTGCCTTGCCTCGTGGACATATTTCATGTAGTATGCACCTAAGGCCGAAATAAACTATTCTATTCTATCCACCTGTCCATGCATCTGTTGGTTGGTCCATCCGTCTGTCCATCCGTCCGTCTGTCCGTCCGTCTGTCCGTCCTTCTGTCCGTTCGTCAGTCCGTTCGTCCATCCGTCCGTCTGTCCACCCATCCGTTCATCTGCATCTCTGTCCATGCGTCAATCAACTATATGAAAACCCCTCACGCCATCTTTTTTTATTTATTTACTTTTATTTTATTTACAGGTTCTGCAGGCCTATACTTAGGCCCAAGCAGGAGGGGCAACAACAACAAAAAAAAGTACAATGTCACAGCACTTAATTAGACAACTTATAGTGCACTTGCACAACAGTGTTACGGCACATAAACAGTGATCAGAACACTCATGCGCAGCAGAAGTCAACTAACTACATTACTCGGGCACTGCGAAAACACACCATATGGATACATCATTCAGAACTAAACAAAAAAAGTTTCAAGCTGTTTTTCAATATCTTCGGACTGAAAAGCACTTATTGGCAAAGAGTTCCAGTCAGCAATAGTCCTAGGGAAAAAACTATTTTTAAAAGCAGTGGTACGTGCAAAAACTGGCGCCAATGAATATTTATGCTTATGTCTTGTTTTTCTAGAAGCTAGAGGTTTCACACAGTTGGGCAGACTTGTTGTAACTTTACCGGAAAGAATTTTGTGTAGGAACGTTAACCGATTAATTTTCCTGCGAGTTTCCAGTGTTTGGATGTCGTTCAGTTGCATAAGTTGTGTTGGCGAATCATATCTTTTATATTTGCTAAATATAAATCTGACAGCCTTCCGTTGAACTTTTTCAATCAAGGCAATATCTTTTTTACATTGAGGGTCCCAAACAACCGAGGCATATTCAAGTTTTGATCGGATGCAGGTGTTATATGCCAATAATCTGGTCTCCTTCGTTGAGGATTTAAGTTTCCTCTTAAGAAACCACAGTTTCCTAAGTGCAGCCGTGCATATGCTTGTAATGTGGTCTGACCACGTAAGTGACTTTGTCAAAGTGACTCCTAGATATTTGTAGTTTTCTACGTCTTTGAGTGGGTTATTGCGGAGAAAATAAGTATAAAGGCTGGGAGTTCGTTTTCTTGTTATTCTCAAGAGAACTGTTTTGTCACTATTAAGTTCCATGCCCCAGTTTTGACACCACTCATCTATACTTGTAAGAGACTGTTGAAGTAATATGTGGTCATTTACACAACATATTTCTTTAAAAATAACACAATCATCCGCGAATAATCTGACGGATATGTCCTTATGTACAACATCAACTAAATCATTGACAAAAATTAAGAATAACAAGGGGCCTAACACACTACCTTGTGGCACACCAGAAGAAACATTTAGCGAAGAAGAAGAACAACCCCTGACCTCAACAAATTGAGTTCTGTTATTTAAGTACATATGAATCCATTTAACGATACCCGAAGGTAGCCCAATATTTTCGAGTTTAAACAAAAGTTTTCCATGAGGCACCTTATCAAACGCTTTGCTAAAATCTAAAAAGAACACATCAGTCTGCCCAGATATATCTAGAACCCGTGCGAATTCATGTACTGTAGACACAAGCTGTGTTACCGTAGACATATTTTTTCGGAAACCATGTTGATTAGGCGACAAAATATTATTTTCTGATAAAAATGTGTTAATGTAATTTGCAACAACATGCTCTAACATTTTACAGCAGCTACTAGTGGTAGAAACAGGACGGTAGTTTGTCAAGGAATAGCGGTTACCCTTTTTAAAGATCGGCACAACACGAGCTTTACGCCAATCGGCTGGTATCTGACCATATTTGAGTGATACATTGAAAAGGGCAGTAAGGAAGTCAGTGATTTGTTCAGCATAGCGTCGTAGGAATGAATTACCAATGCCGTCAGGGCCTGACGATTTCTTAGGATTAACCTTAAGTAACATTTGTAAAACACCTTCACGAGTTATCAGAACATCATCCGTGATTATGGGCATCGGGTCTCGCAGTTCATAATACTGTGGTTCGGAAAAGACGCTCTGAAAGTATTTATTAAAATGATCAGCAATTAGTGCCGGATCTGTTATCGTGACCTCATCAACTTGTATTTCAGAAACGCCTTCTTTAGTTTGCTTAAGATAGCGCCAAAATTTATCAGGATCTGTCCTGATGAATTCAGGTAGTGTGTCGTTAAAAAATTGATGCCTAGCCTTACTAACACTCTCTAATAATTTTTTTTAAGATCGGAAAAATGTTGCGTACTAGTCTTGTGTTTTTTTCGTAACCTTTTTATCTTTCTCTTGATCTGTATAATCTCACGGTTTATCCATGGGTTATGTGAACGCCTGCGTATTCTCCTAAGCGGTACAAAGTTCTTTGTACAGAAGTCCACAATACCACGGAAGCGTTGCCAGGCTCTATCAACATCACTAACAGATGTGGGGAGATGTGTTTCTAAATAATCAATTACTGCAACATCATCCGCTCGATTGAAATCTCTTACAACACTTTCCACTGGCGTTTTCACTGATTTACAACGTCCATGCCTGTCCCAAACAAATGATATTAATCTATGGTCAGAAATACCGGTTTCAACTGTGATAGTCGCTTCGGTAAAGAGTTCCGTTGTAAATAGCAGATCAAGTATCGAACTCCCCCTTGTGGGGTGTCCTACCATTTGCTCAAGGCCTAGAGAAAACATTATGTCTAAGAGTGTGTCAGCTGAAGAAGAAGTACCATAATTTATATCATCCCAATTAATATCTTGTGATATGTACAAAGAAATTTACACAGTGTCAACTATTAAGCAATTCAGTAACAACAAGTGGCTACATACTACTACTACTACTACCACTACTACTACGGAGGGGCTACCCACAGCTTAATGCGCTTCATTCCTAAAAGGATGTAAGATTTGCAGTATTATTATACCATGTGCCTGAACTTAGTTATGTACAAAATATCCGTGCGAGGTAAATACTTCCGTCCATTGAGAAAGGAAGCTGGTATCACGAAAGTTCGCTCTACGATTGACGCATGAAATGTTCTGCGTGCAACGAACGTTGATAATTTTCATGAACTAGGAAAAGGCACTTAACTCTGCAGGAATCATATCAGCCTTAGAGGCATTCCGTCTGAAGTACTTGAAATGTTATTAAATACGTTAGCCTAGATCACCAAGTAATCCACAGCTACCATGCTTGTTCATAAAGAAGCGATAGCTGTGACAAAAAAGACACCCAGGCAAGGAGACAGCACCTTCTCTTGCCAACGATGTTCGCTGCAAGTGCACAAAAAGTTCAAAGAACTAGATTTCTGAGAATTAATAAATGTAGTGAAAAAATTATCAGTCGGTGCTGAAAGAAGGTGTCTGGAATATGGTGTGAAGTGAAAGATTATAGTTAGGCCACTTATTCAAGCCTGAAATAATTGCGGAGCCTTCTTTCTCCTCAGTTTTGTCTCTCTTTTCTCTTCTCGTTCTATCTTTTGCTCAATTTCCGTTTTGCTTTGGCTCTCGTTATTTCTCTATTTTTTAACTTTCTCCCCTCTCTCTATCTACCTCTTTCTGGCTTGCTGTCATTTTCTGTTTTCTGGCTCTTTCATTTTTGTGCTTCCCACAACATTTTATAATTTTGTATGCGGTGGCACCCGCTGTATGCCAAACGCACTATAATTTTTATCATCAAAGCACTCGAACAACAAGACAATGACGAACTTTCTTTGGCGCATATTCAATATGCAATTCATGAATCACTTTACCATACAACGTCGGCATACTAAATCCCGTCCCCGTGTTCGCAGCAATATCGGGCTATAGGTGGTAGCACCTTTGCGTGGTAGTACGGATAGGCGCTCGGCGGCGCGTAGGTATAAAGCAAGCAGCGGCGCTTCATTACGTGCCTTTTTCGCCAATTGTCTGCGAATAAAAAGCGTTGAGTGCAGTTTACCGGCTCCTCTATGCCCTACCAATGCACAAATACCATGCAACGTTACTATTACTAGCTAGTAAAGTGCAATCTGTGTATGACAGTTCGGCCTATGATAGTTGCGCTGGGTGCCTGTCTGCAACTTTCGCACCAAGTCACTTTTTTTTGTGTTGCTTGCCCGTGTTCAGCTTGTGTTTCGCCTACTACGCACTACTGCTGCACGACTGAACCATTTATTTACATCTTGTTCATCTGGATACACAAAATTGGCACATCCCCTATTGTCACAAATGACTGCATTTTTCGTCTCACCCGCACGCCCTATTGTCCAAGGAGAGCGCCTTTGTATTGGGAAGACGACATCTGGAGACTAACAACCCAGCACGGCACCACCTCGTCTTCCCTACAGCTGTACCGAAAAGGGCACACATGTGTTCGAGGCAAAATTAATGACCTCCAGATTGTACGGGAGCACCCGTACGCACTGAAAAAGTTTTGACTGCTTCGGAAACAGCAGTTGGCGTGCGACCAGAAAAAAGTGCGCTCATTAGTGTCGCGAGGCTCGCGTAGGCGACGTGCATGGAATGGCCCGCACAACGTACTGAGACGGCTGCATTACCGGGCACACGCGTCGGGTACTAAGCTGGCGAGATGTTCAGCGGCACCCCGTCAACTCCCCTACGTGTACCAAGAGCTGGCCTGGTCTGCATGGGACTTTTCACAGCGGGAGCTGTTATGAGACTACTTTTCTGGTCACATGCAGTTGCATGTTGTCCGCCGCCGCCACCGGTGTCCGGAACTACATCGCGCAAAATTAGAAAAAAAAACTTTGCACCAACCTGACAGTGGGGCTTCAAACCAGGATGCGCTGGGTGCCAGCCCAGTATTCTACAACTGAGTTACACTATTTTTTTTCTTACATGCTATTTGCTACAAATTTCGCGTACGTGTATACATAGCGTACAACATACATAGGGTCAAGTCGACAAATGTACAATGCAAAGCTTCTGGCCAGCGTGCATTGCGCATCAAATGCAAAGCGGATCTTGATAAAATCGCTTGAGCGTAGATAACTTCGCCGTTCTTGCTTTCCTTTTTGGCATTTCTGTTTCGATGGCTGACCACACTAAGATTATGTATCACGATGTTTCTTCGTTCAATTCTTTAGTAGATAATGTGAGCAGTAGAGGTGATATCTTGCCTGTTTTTCATGTAAATATTATAAGCCTGAAAAACAAACAACTAGAAGTTGATTCATTTTTTTGAGTCGCTTGACTACAATTTTAACTTACAGACCATTTTGTGTGCAGAAGATTCTAGGATCTTGGGAATCTGCCTCAGTTTCGCAGAAAGCGACTAAAGCACTCCTACTTAATGTAAACAAACCTGAGCGACCGCCTGTAGACTGTGTGCGCTCCCCCGAGTGTGCTCGTGACTGTGTGTACCTTCTTATCTCTGTGCAATCTCTTTTGTCCCCTTAATTCCTTTCCCAGTGCAGGGTAGCAAACCGGATGTGCGTCTGGTTAACCTCCCTGCCTTTCCTTGCACCTTTATCTCTCTCATGGCATTTACGGAAACTTGGTTTCAGAATGATCAGGATGTTGTACACTTTTCTGGTTATAGATCAGAAGGTGTTTATAGATCCGATCGTAGAGGTGGAGGAACCTCTTTGTATATTAAGGATGGTCTTACTTATGATGTGTTGGGCGAATTTTCGGGTGTTACGGCAAATTATGAATCTGTTGTTGTTAAGAGCGTGGGAACATTATTGCTTCGGTTTAACGCCCCCCTTTCATATGATACTAAACCCTTTTTTGAATATAATACTTACCTGTTTGAATATGTGTCGACAGAAATGCTGCCTATTGTTCTTGTTAGTGATTTTAACATTGATATATTGAGAAACACTCCACAATAAGATCAATTATTAAACTTGATGGAATCATACTTCTGTGGAAATGTAATATATTCGCCAACTAGTATTACAGGATTAAGTGAAACCCTGATTGATTTGTGTGTTACTAACTTTGATAAAGGTAATAATATTTTTGGAATTTTCGCGAGCGATTTGAGTGATCGCCTACCCATTTTCTGCACCTTTCCTGCTAAAAAAAAAACAGAATATACCAAAATCGTACTGCTCCTGTTCCTTATCGTAGGTTAGATGAAACATCTCTCTCTGCCTTTCGCTTAATGATCGAGTTTGTCGACTGGTCAAATGTTCTCGAGGAAGAAAACCTGAGCATCTCATACGATAGATTTCTGAAAGAGGTGAAGCGTTGCTACGAGGAAGATTTCCCTAATCGTTATGCGAAAATACACAAAAAAAGTAGAAAACCACGAGTAACAAAAGAGTTACATTAGAGAATTAAAGCACGAGATATCATGTACCATCGACTTATCAATCAAAAAGATTTAGCACTTCTTAACGAGTATAAGAAAGTGAGAAACAAGTTAAGCTCTGACCTAAAGAAAGCTATGGTTGAATATTATAAAAAAAGATCCTTGCTGTTTTCGATGACCCTAAAAAAGTTTGGAACACATTACGTTCTCTAATTGGTCAACCAAAAAATACCATTGCTAGCACGTTGGTAACTGATGGTGTCTCATACAGTAAAGAGGCTTTGTCAAATAAATTCAATTCATACTTCTTAACCTCTGGTACATATTCGTCTTCTGCCAAGCAATTAAACGTTGAAAATACATAGCTTCCTCTTGTATGCATTCTCTATTTCTATCGTCATGTAGTAAATTGGAGATCTATTCAGTTCTTATGGGGCTAAATAAAAATACTGCGGCCGGTAACGATGAAATCAAAGCCACTCCAATCAATTTTGTTCAAATTTACTTGCGGCACCTTTACAACATATCTGCAACAGAGCGCTAGTTACAGACATTTTCCCAGCTGGTATGGAAACTGCGATGGTAACATTCTTACATAAAGGAGGCCCTATCAATGATTTCAATATTTACCGGCCGATATCGGTGTTACCCTTATTTCCAAAAGTGTTGGAAAACGTAATAAAATTAAGAATAACCAAGTTTCTCGATGATCATGAACTACTTGTCTGTGAGCAATTTGGCTTTCGTGCAAAGAAATCTACATAAATGGCATTACTTGGCATTAAAGAACAAATCGCTCAAAATATAGACAGCAAGCAGTTCACCCTAGGAAAGTTTTATACTTTCGAAAGGCATTCGATTCGGTTAAGCATGATATTCTGTTCAAACGTTACCGTAATATGGCATTCGAAGTATTGTTCCAGAGTTAGTACGTAGCTATTTAACAGACAGGTTACAATATACATGTGTTCATTGGTATAACTCCCAGTTAAAACCAGTAACACTAGGTGTGCCTTAGGGTTCTATACTGGGACCTCTATTTTTTATTATTTAAATAAATGATATCGTTCTTGTGCCAGTGGCTTCTTCTACAGTTATGTATGCAGATGATACAAGTTTGTTCTTCTCTGGCAGCTGTCTAAATGATCTTGAGAAGAAAGCGAATGAATGCCTGGTCTCACTCTCTTACTGGCTAGATTCAAACCAACTACAGTTGAATGTTAGTAAAACTAAATTCATTTTATTTAAGAGCAAGAACAAGTGTGAAGAGAACAGGACTTCTCTCAGGTTTGAAAACAATAAAATTCAACGAGTACCTTTGTTTAAATTTTAAGCTGTACTTTTTAATGAGCGCCTGAGTTGGGCACTTCAAATAAATAAAGTACACGCCCATAGGTCTCGATCAATTTTGGTTTTAAATAAATTTAGGTCCCTAGTTCCAAACTGGTTAAACGAACAGCTATATTATTCTTTGGTTCAATCTCATCTACGTTACTGTCTTTTAATTTGGGGCACAACTTTAAAAAGCAATCTTGACAGGCTGTTAGTTTTACAAAAAAGGACTGTACGCTACATAGAAAATCTCCAACCTAGAGAACACACTCCTCCATTTTTTGGCAAACTTCAGATACTTACTGTCTACCAAATATACAACCTTAAACTCAGCTTATATGTCATTATTGAAATAGGAAACACCGTTGGCACTTATATGGAGCATTGCTACCCAAGCGATGCTCCCTAAGAACTATGCTTTGATAGTTTTCGATTGCCTTTTTTCAGAACAACATATGGTAAGCAAATTTATCACATCAAGTACCTTATCTACTCCACGAAAACAGCCGTGAACTTTTGAAAGAACATAACACTAAAAACAGTGTGAAAAAAAGATATGATGTACTTCCTTCTTTGTAAGGACCCTTAATTGTATTATTTTTTATAAATATTTCTTTTGTGTGGTTCGTGCTTTTTCATTATAGATGAAAATTGCTTAATTTCTTTCTTTTCAAGTGTATTTCTTTATGATACTTGGTAATTCTGTCAAAAATCCATCCTTGTTGCATTTTTATATGTATTTTTTATTGGTACTGTAAATTGGTGATGACTGTATTGTGTTATTTTAAAACGTATGTGTCGACATCTGTTATACTTGTTGAATTTGAATTTTGTGTCTCTCATTCAAAAGCAGAATAAAATTTGTATCCTTTGCTTAAATTTACTTGAGCAAATGTATGGGTGGAGGGACCTTAGTCAGGCAGAGGTAATCTGCCTTTAGTCCCTTCAACCAAGGCAATCATTGCTTTTGTCTGAATAAACAGTGAATGAGTGAATGAATGTTACAAAGTACATCTCGTACAACACCATTCTAAAGGAGTATTTGAGTAGCACACTCCATTATTTCAGCATACCAGTCCAGCTAAAACTGCAATTCGTCACAAAAGTCTCATAGCCACACAGTCATTTGCACGAAGTGGCTTCGCGAAGACACCATTGGTTCCACTGCCTGTCCAACATGCGAGTTTTCCACAAACTATGCATGCCCATTAACAACAGCATGTCAACTGGCATTTCGTTGTATTTGGGTCGTACATGATAACGGACGCTATGAGAATTCAAATCCAGAAGTTGTCTTTTTCAAAGCCCTCTGCAGGACGTCCCCGAAAAGTATGGTGTCGTCTCAACTGATAAAGCAGTGTTAGAATGTTTCTTGAACTTGACAGAGGCGGCAGTTGATTGGGGATACAAATATGCCTTTGGTGTTTAACCAGGTTTCTACAAGTATTGTTTCTTTATGCAGTTTGTGAAAAATGGTCTTGGTTATTGGTGAAGTAGGCATTTTCGTTAAACGCAATAGCACTTCATGACCAGAAAATTAAATATATAGTGAGTGGTAAAGTGCAGCCGGAAAGAGCGCATCCAAAACAATATAGGTATTTTTTTGTGAACACGTACTCATTGAAGAATCAGTAAACGCACTGATTCGAATACTTCACACATGCATAATCCCTTGCAATAAGGAGGCAATGCAGCATTTGTAGATAACACTAAATTTGGAAAAACTTATGAGAAATTCACTTGTAAGAATTTTTGAAGCAGTGGGTCAGCGCAGTTACGAAAATAGGAAAAGCGCCACACCAGTTGTCTGATAAACAGGTGTACCAACCCAAGACCACCTGAGCAGACTGGTCTAAAAACATTATCTCGCCTCATCGGTTCCCAGGTTTATGACCAAATAAATGTAGCAAATATACGGTTGAATTTCCGTTTGTAAACCCTCGAACAATAAATTATTTGCAGAACGTAGAATATATTTGTAGCAAAAAAATGCATTTTAGCTCTGCCAAAGATGAAGAGGTTATGAGGAATAAGCATCTGGGCACAGCGCTTTAGGATGGGTACACATTTTTTTAAATAATTTTAACCTGATCGATATGCATCTAACAGAACCCCTAGGTGTTTTGGGGGAACAGAATACCACTTTATATCCTGAAAAGTGGTTGGTTTCTATGCACATGTGCCAAAACACAAACCCAAGATTTTAGCAAAGGTAATTCGTGCCGCTGAAATTTTTCCCGATTCTCCGATTGTTGACTCCACCATTTTTTACTAGAAAGATCTGCACAAAAGAACGCCAGGTCATCCGCGTACGCCAATATCTTTGCCTCATTCCCACAAGCACTGAAACCGCGGATGTGACTAGATCGAATTACACTTAAGCACAGTGGCTCCAAATAATGCAAAAAGCATTGTCAACAACGGACAGCCCGGTTTCAGAGACGAGTTAAGAAACACTAGTTTCGAAAGACAGCCATTAACAATTAGATGAGTTGAACATTCATTGCAGCACAGTTTTACACCTTTAAGTATAGCAGAGCAAACGTTGGCAAGTTCGAGAAGAAAAAACAAAAAAAGAATGGCGAACCCAATCAAAGGCTTTCGCTAGGTCTACTTCTAGTATTGCCAGTTATTAATATGAGTGTGAACAATGTTCCAATACTGTGCAAGCAATGTGTATAATATTTTGTATTTAGTGACATTTTAGACCACACGTCTGACCAGCACCAATGAGTATTGACAATGCAAATCGAAGCCTGTTTGAAAGTACCTTTGCAAAATGTAATCAACGTTGCACAATCTATTTGGTCTGTAGCAATCGACTTGACGAAGTTTCTATCTGAGCATTTTAGAATTAAAACAGTGTGGCTTTTAGTAAAAGAGCGAGGAAGCGTCTCCAGATTCAAACTCGGCGTAAAAATGTAGAGCAGTGCAGGGCACAGTACGAATTAAAGTGCTTTGTGAAACTCGCCGGATATTCCACCAGGTCCTGGCATTTTTGATAATCGGAACTGTTCTACGGAAAGTTGTATTTCTTGTATAGTGAATAGCCCACTAATAGATTCACATTCGGTCGCAGTTAGAGGAGTCACAAATGACAAAAACTTGGTCACCAGATCTTCATTGTCGTTTTCAGAAGAGGCGCTTAAGAATTCATTGTAATATGTTTCAAATTCTCACATAATTTCACTAGAATTATTGACCAAGAATCCTCCCGAGTAAATGTCTGGCATAAACTTGAATTAAGCTATACCGGTGCTTGTGAGTTGGTGTCAAGCTTGCTTTAGGCAGGCTTGATGTCGGGAAAGCAATCGCACTATTACGACTTATGAACCGTTTTACAACAGCGAAAAGAAAACAACCAGTCATCGCACAATGTGAATAGCGTGATGAGTGGGCTGTCCAATACTCCAACCCCTCAACATACCCACTTCAGCTTTAATTCTTCAGTGTCGTCAGTCACTGCATGGACAATTGGCAAAAAATTCCTTGCAATTGTTTAGCGGATACCACGCTTTTCTGAAGAATGATGAAAGATAGCATAGCAAATGCCAGCCTACTACACAAAAGCTTATTATTTTATTTATTTATTTATTTATTTATTTTCAATACTGCTACTCTCATTCGAGAGCGTGGCAGTTGGGCAGTACAATGATTTTCAGTACAGGCAATAAAAATAGTGGAAAAGAGGGAGAAAAAAAAAATATATATAAAAAAAAATCAAAAAAAAAATCAAAAAATCAAAGCAAAACAAGTGAGTTAAACATACACTAACATTTGTAGCGTAATTACAGCATATGTGGGTTACAGGAAAAAAAAAAAAAAAAAAAAAAAAAAACAAGAAGCACGATATATACAGCATACAGTAAGGCAAACAAAATGCTGGTTAAGGAACAGCATACTCAGTGGAATTTACACAAAAACGCCTAACACATGCTAGGTTCAAGGGAAATGATAAAGAAGCAAAAAGAAGGAACATGAGGCTTCGCAAAAAGTGACCAAAGAAAATAATAATAGTACAGGTGTCGGTAGGGGCTGGAATAAGACTAGGGTAAATAAGATTACATTTCTGGCATTGAGCAATAAGTTGACGTAAATGGGAAAGTTTCTAGAAGATGAAATGAAGAAATCTATGTTGGTGACTTTGCATGCATAGGTCACCAACATAGATAGCTCACTTGATTGATGCCCTAGTGGGTACCAATCAAGTGAGCTTGCAGTAGTTACGCAATGAGTGTTTTGAAAGAGGCTCTGAAAGGCTGCTCTTCTAGCTTTCGCTGTGACTGTGCTGGGCCAACTGCGCAGGCCTGCAATTTTTATTGTGTTTTTTAACTATTCTTTTTTTATGCGCAGCTTTGCAATAATTGTATAACTGTGTGCGCTGCGTCGCACGTAGAAGTTCAGAAACGTGAGAAGAAACTTTTTCTCGTAATTTTATTTCTATCTCCTTTAGTGTCATCATGCTGTTTTATTAACGTTCCGCAGACTTGTGTTTAGTCTGTACCTGTTGTAGTGTCCTTTAAAAGCATTGTTGGTTTATGAGCAGTTCTTTCGCAATCGCGCGAATTTTTGTTGTTTCCTCTTAGCTTAATTTTTCTTCACAGTTTGCCATTGTCCTGCTTTTAGATAAATGCTTGTTTGAATTGTTTGAAATCTCCGTGTCTGCTCTATGAGTACGTCAGTCAGGCCCATACATCACCATACGCGCCACCCCGCATGGGTCGACCGATCTGCAAATAAATGTACCTCTTCGAGACCTTTTAGGCATCGCAGGCCTAAGCGTAAAGTGGAAGTCTGCGAGTCTGCCGCACGTCGATGTTGGATGGGTGGAGCCTCACCTGAAGTGTGTGACACACATACAGTAAGGATCTATATGCGATGCCTGAATGAAGAAGACTGATATGTCACTTTAAAATCAGCACTACGTTACGAGGCAGATGTAAATTATGCCATGCATCACTTCCATGTCATTATTATGATGTTTAGACGTGTCATTTACCTTTGTCGTTCATTCGCTTCCCGCGGTACAAATTGGTACATGTGGAGCTAGCGAAACGGCCGCGAACGCATTATGAGCGTGGCATGTAGTCATGTTCTTACATGACACGCATTTATAGATTATCATGTTTGACGCAGTCTCATACCTTCTTCATTCATTCACGTCCCGTAGTGCCAAATTTGGTGTATGTGAAAATAGCGCAATGACCGCGAGCGCACCATGAGGGTGGCGTCTGTTCATGACCTACACGACATGCTTGTCGCAATTTGCACGTTAGGGTCTGTCATTTGTGTTTCCTATGCAGTCATTTCCTACGATACCAGTTTTGCAATACGTCATGTGAGCAAAACCATCGCAAGAGCAGCAAAGCCACAAAATATAAACTGTGTCAGTCACTACCTACATGTCGAAATTTTCATGTTAGGACTAACTATCCATTATGCTCGTCATACAGTCATGTTATGACACATATATTTTAGTACCGATACCACTATTGGAACGGCCAGGAAAGCTGAAAGTCGAAGGTGGCTAGGTAGATAGATAGCCCCGCTGCGGTGGTCTAGTGGCTAAAGTACTCGGCTGCTGATCCGCTAGTCGCGGGATTGATTCCCGCCTGCGGCGGCTGTATTTCTGATGGAGGCGTAAATGTTGTAGGGCCGTGTGCTCAGATTTGGGTGCACGTTAAAGAACCTCAAGTGGTCGACATTTTCGGAGCCCTCCCCTACGGCATTTATCATAAACGTGTGGTGGTTTTGGGACGTTAAACTCCCCATATCCATCAATAGATAGATAGCTAGATACCCTTCAATTCGCCGCAGTTTACTGAGAAATGCTTCGCAATGAACGAAAGAAAGAGAAAAAAAATTCGTGGTATGCCGAGCCGTTGTGACTACCAGATATACTGCGTTCCGAGGCGGCCTAAGAATGACGTACACACACATTCGAGAGGAGGAAGGAACTGCCATGCCCTTTTCTTTGTTTTTAGAGGCTCCTCGAGCGCACGCGAGTTTGGCTCCCATATTCTTTGTATTCTTCCCACGAAGGTGTGAAACAAGCGACGAGCGTCATCTGCTAGCGCTCGGGACGTGCCCAGGTTTTAAGCATGGCGACAATTTTCTTTGGCCACAAAGCCATGGATGCAAAGCCCAAGCACGCCCTTTCCTACTACGCTTCTGAATTTAGTCCATGAACGCAAACTTTTAGGGGCGAAGCATCTTAAGACGTGGTCTGAGCATGCCCTCGTAATCGTATATACGTAGCGACCTCTCGCTAGTTCTTGAACCGACCGTAGAGCGCGGTATTTGTACATATAACGAAGCACATATACGCTGAAAAATGCAAATAGTACAATACTAGAGGACGTTACTTGTAGTATGATAAATAATAAAAATCACATCATATCCATGGAGTCGAAGATAATGAGTGGGGCGAAGCGCACATCAGTCCGTCTGCGCTTCCATCCGTCTATTCGTTCTTGCTTCAATTCATCCGTGCATCCGTCCAACCATCCGTCCGTGCGTTCGTCCATTCATGCAGACGTCCGTGTGTCCGTCCATCCATGCGTCTATTTATCCGTCCTTCCGTGCGTCCATTCCTGCGTTCGTCTATGCATCCGTCCATCCGTCTGTGCGTTCATCCGTTCATCCGTACGTCCATCCGTTCATCCCCTTGTGTCCGTTCATGCATCCGTCCATGCGTCCACCCATCTGTCTACCCGACAGACCATCTGCCCGTCTTCTCGTGCGTCGATTCATGAGTCCGTCTGCCTTGAAGTCCGTTCTTGCGTTCGTTCATGCATCCGTCCATGCCTTCGTCCGCTCGTCTGCGAGTCCGTCCTTTCGTGCGTCCGTCCCCCGTCTTTCCGTCTGGCCATCCGTCCGCTTCGCCCAGTCGTCATCATTTACCTCGTGGATATACTGCGTATTTTTATACAGCGTAGCCTAATAAAAAGATAAAAAGAAAATGTGTAAATATTATGTTCAAGATTGTTGGCAATAATATTAGGAAACTTCGCAAGGGGAACTTCATCTTCAAGATTGTTTGCATTATTATTAGAAAACCTCTCCAGTGGAAGCTTTCCGTTCTTTGCTGTTCCTAGTTTCCTGGTTCTCTTGTAGAATTTCACGCTTTCTCTGCACCGGTAAACAACAATGGCGTCACTTGGTTGAAGCAAGTTCACATCGAAGCTTGTGAGCAGGCATGGGGGCGTGTTCGTTAGGTGATCTATATTCATTGAGCAGGAAGAAATGAAGGCAGGGTGCATCGTGAAATATTTTGTTTCCCGTACATGCAATCACCGAGAAGCTGTGTGCGAGTGATACTATCAGGCGAAGTTAGAATGTAATCGCTATAGTTTCAGCGACACCAGCGGCTTGGAAGAAAGTGATGGGAAACAGCACGTAAAACCAGTTACCCTTTTCTTGAATTGCGTTGCGTACATAGTTGAGGTTTTATCTGCCTAATATTGTTGACACAATAACGCTAGATATCGCGTACTGTAACAACGCTCCCGTCGGCGTCTACGGAGGGAGTCGTTCCTTGCGGTTTGCCTGTGTGACAGACGCGTTCATTTATATTGCCCAGCTGACTGTATGAAAACACTGTTCTTGGTCGTGTAAAGATTGCGTTTCCCCCACTCGGACTCACGAACATCAGACGCCCGCTCATGACCGATCGATGCCAAGATTTCTGCTTCTTATTGTTGCCTCCGCGTCCCCTAAAAATAACTCGAGCACCTCCAGAAGGGTTTCGTATGTGATTCTTATGTGATTCTTAAATAGAAAAGAGTGAGCCCCGGAACTGTCTGTGTCAGAGTGCGACACCTCAACAGTAGCTCACGAGGGATGGGGGGAAGGAGGACTAAGAAGGATATGATTAAAAGGTAAATAGATAGAGAGAATAGGAAGAGAGTGAGGTGCAGGGACAGCGAACTACAGAGAACGACGGAAGTAAGGAGGAGATAGGAAAGGTGGACATGGTCACAGGAGTCCGAGGACGGGGCACCACTCAGCGAGAGCTGATGTCGGCGGCAGGAGATGGCGTAGGGGGAGCCAGTCGGCTGGAGCTACGCTGTCGTTGGAGATCGCGGGGGCATAACCGGTTGGCACGAAATCCAGAAAGCGAGTTCCAGAAAGTTTTTGCGTCTCTAAAAGTAGTAAAACGATTATGCCAACAATGTATGCACTGTAATTGAGAAAACTATTTGTTGGCTTTGCTTTGTTCCAGTAGCCCAGCGCCTGCTCGGCTGTATGCTTCTTTTTTTTAGATAAATCTCAACGCTTCAAAGAGGCTTCGTGTTCTTTCTCTTAAAATATAATATTTATTTATTTCCTTTCAAATAGATGTATGATGCATTGCATCGTGGTCGTGCGGAAAAGTACATATTGGGTGCGCTTGCTAAACCAAAACTGAAACCGCAGAAAAACGGACTACTTCATGTAGTAACACTTGTGCAGAAGCTCCGGTCACGCAGCTTTGGCTCTGCTGCCACAGAAAGTTGTCATAGAGTATAGTCGCCCCGAATATATATGCAAGACGTTAAAATAGAAGAGAAGCAGACATAACTCACTTAAACAGTACCATCTCTAACTACTTAGAAAAGTATTAAAACATTGTCTGTGCACTTTCAGGCACACAAAACTATTTACAAGCACCAAGAACTATTTACACTGCACGGCACCCATGTACACCTTACACCGAAGCATTAGATTGCTTCATATGAGCACTGGGGCTCAGATATAGTCCTCATTTTCCGACGTGCATAATGTCACTTTCGATGTAGCCCGCGAGTTCGATCTCCTAGTTCACGGATGACAGTTTGTTCACTATATGTTAGGACTGGTTTACGATGTAGTTGTTTTCAAATCAGAAGTTGGAGCCTTGAGGAGCACCAGTATGCCTGTTTCAAACACATCGTCCTTGTGGTGCTTGTTTAAGTGCCGCTTCTGTTTTCCTTGGGCCAATCAGATGTGCGTGGCTGCGAGCTGCCTGGCTTTTTGAAGTCGTTCACGCGATACCGTAACAGTTCGATTCCTCTTTGAGCTCTTCAAGCTCTTGGCGGCTGTATAACACATCTAATGGTAGACTGAGCTTTTTGAGCTCTTCAAGCTTGGTGTCACCAGCTGTTCGTTTCCCCGCTGTTGTGGGTTGGAAGATTCAAATCTTCCTACCCACATTTGGCAGAAGATGACACTCCGCGATAAAATGGCCACTTCTGGAGCAGTTCAAGCACAGTTTAGGAATTATCCGGACATTTCCTTGAAAACTTTCACAAACATGCATTGCGGAATGAGTCTGTTGCCTTGACGGTGATGGCTTTGGTTTTGTATCCCCTCCTTTTGGCATTCTTTCCTGAGCTACCACATCATTTGATCCGCTAGACTTTGATGTGTCTGTGAGTGGACGATGGTGCATAGGCTTCCGAGGCACACGCTTTGCGTTAACACGGCATTCGGCACTGTGAATGACGTTCCGCGTTCTTCCACGGCCAAAACTTCAATGCGTTCCTCAAAATTTCTGATCTGTTCAAAACGCAGAAAGAAACTTCTCATATCCTCTAGCCAGTTAAATGCGTTATCAAAAACTAGCTTTTTTGCCTCGAACGACAGTATACTAATGATAACTTGTGACTTTCCCTGTTGTAGTACAGGATAATTGCATTGCTTGATCAGGTCAAGCTTTCCGTATGCCAAGTCTGTACAAGACTCGCCTAGGCTTTGCGTTGTGCCCGACATTCGCTGCTTAGAGGTAGTATTGCAGCCCACAATATAATGTCGGAAGAACGCTGTCTTCATATCGGTGCATGTCCTGATACAGCCACCTTTATGTGTTCACGCAACCATGTAAAAGCGTTTCCTGGGAATGGCATGGCAACTTGATCATGAACGCTGAAGGTTTAAACCAACAGACAACTTGGTGAAACCAGGCGTTGAGATCTTTCTCAAGATGCGGTAGGTAGCTCGTCGCGAAACTTTAAAGGTGGTTGCGAGCGTCTTCACTGTTATTATCACTTTTACACGAGAGTATCACTTCTGGCTTGTCTCTGTTGGTTTCTCGAGCAGCGTCTGAAATTCATCAACGCACTGCTCTTCTCTGCCCTCGTGCATGATTCGGCGTCAGCATCTTCATGCATTTTTAACTCTAAACGCGCGACGAGTTCTACTAAGGGAGCAAGTAGGTTGCAAAAAAATTCGGGACTTGCCTTCAGCTGCGAGTCAATAGGTGGTTTTGGTGCGTCGTCTTCCATAGCGGTGCCGTGGCCCTTGAGAATCATCAGTTTCAGTTCCTGCAATTTCTGTCGGAGCTAATTCCCCTTGGTTTTTAGAGCATCGGCTTCGGACACGGCTAACCTGTAGGCTTCAACACAGGCGGCGTCATTCAGCTGCTCGAACAGGTCAATGTAACACGGGGCCGCCGCCAACTTGAGTTCACGGAGCCGATGCTGTCCTGAAGCCAGTGGTTGAGCTAAAAGAGCACGTAGAGAGCGACGTCCTCACATAGAAGATGCAAACATCTTAGTTCACCACGATCCAGTAGGAGCCAAAGGTGACGTGCCATTGTGGCCGTTGGATATATTGTGCTCTAAGGCGGCCTAAGAATGACATCCGGAAAGGGGTAGCCGTCGCCAAGTAACGGTTACAAAAACTTCTTCGTTTATTTTCTATTTCAATAAAAAATTACCTCCACACACATTTGAGAATAAAAAAAATTTCAGGACCCTTTTCTCCATTTTTGGAGGCTCATCGAGCGAGCGCGAGCTCGGCGCCAATTTTCTTTGTCTTCTTCACGCGAAGGCACGAAACAAACAATGACCGTCATCTGCTATCACTCGTGACACGTATAAAATCCGAATATTGGCGCAATGATTTCAGTACCACTGTTCGCACGGGATATGCGTACGCATTTTCCGTCTCATTCTGTTCGTCCACCTCGGTGGAACTGTTGCTCTAGGTTGCTGACCAAAATGTCGGGTGTTCCATCACGGCCATGGCGCTCAGTTTCAGTTTCAGTTTATTTTTACTTTCGTACAAAACATACACGCTTACATAAACACACAGAAGGAGGTCCCAGAGCACCTGGCTGAAGGGGGACCTCCTGTCAGGAAATGCGATAAAAATGCACAAGTAAAATGCAGCAACGTGGAATAAGGTATACAAATAAAAGGAATACAGACTAAAAAAAACAAATTTTAACAATCATAAGTACAACAAAACTTCGCAAAGAGCATATAAAAAATAAAAGAAAAACCCAAATATTATTGAAGAAACGAACAGAGGAACAAAAAAAGCAAGAAAAACATGAGTGGCTGTGGCACCACTAAGAGTGCATGAATATGAACAGGTGTAGATAATAATGCGCATCTTATAATTCTGTGGTGTCCAACAAAAAAGTAAATAATGTGTTTTTAAAAATAGCTAATGATGAAGACTGCTTAACGTTAAGGGGAAGACTGTTCCAGGTTGATAAGGACGTGAAATAACCAGAGTGTTTTCCGTAATTAGTATGGACTAATGGCAATAATAAATTGTTGTTAGCTGCAAATCTTGTTCGGTTGGTGTTTACTAGAACAGCGTCTGGAAATATGTTTACTGGAGGAGGGTTCTACATTATTTTAAATAACACTATGGATAAATTGTATTTAACAAGGTTGTCTAATGATAGGATTCTGTTATTATGAAGATTGTCGGACACACAGCAGCTGAATGAGCTGAACGTTAATATACAGATAGCCTGACTTTGTAAATGTTGCAGCGGTGCTATGTGAGTTGCATATGTGGTACCCCATGAGGTGATGCAGTAGTTCAGATGACTGTGAATGAAACAATAAAACGGTGTTAGTAGTGTAGGTTTGCTGAAATAGTACCTGGCTTTTAATAAAATTCTAATACCAGGAGCTATTTTGAGCTTCAAATGGGCGATGTGTTTCGTAAATTTTAGGTTAGAATCTAAAGTAACACCAAGAAATGAATATTCATCAGCTGCACTAATGACATGAGAATCAAGAATGATAGTGGGAAGAATTTCCGGTGTTTGTGAATGGTATGAAAAAGCATAAATGAAGTCTTGGTGGTATTTATTTTCAGCGAATTAAGACGGCACCATGTTAAAATATTGCTCAAATCAGTATTCACCTTCGATGTAAGAGCAGTTAGTGATCGATCAGTAGCAAGCAATGTCGTGTCGTCTGCGTAAAGGAAAGCTTCTGATTGTGATAGGTGATTAGGCAAATCAATTATGTAAAGTAAGAAAAGTAGTGGGCCAAGTATCGATCCCTGCGGAACACCCTTGTTTGTTATTTCAAAGTTAGAAAGTGAGGAACCAACACACACAGCCTGTTGTCTGTCTGTTAAATAACTCTTTATAAGCTTCAGCACGGGCCCGTCAACCCCTACTGCCCGTAGTTTAGAAATGAGGATGACATGATTGATGGAGTCGAATGCTTTCGATAGATCTATGAAAACTGCTCCTGCGTAGAAACCAGAATCAATAGCACTTTTTATTTTATCTGTGAAAGAAAGTAAAGCGTAAACCCGTCCAGAAGCCGAATTGATTTGAGGAAAGAATATTTTGAGAGGTATGTGGTAAGGCGTTTTTCAATGCACTTTTCAATGATTTTACTAAAAAAAGGAAGAATAGCTATAGGACGATAATTTGAAATGCAAGACTGGTCTCCTTTCTTAAACACGGGAATTATTTTAGATTTTTTTAGCTGTCTTGGAAATATTCCACTCATGAAGATTAAGTTAGTGATACAGGATAAAGGGCTAGCAATGCAATGAGCGACTAATTTTATATTTGCTGAACTGATTTCATCTAGGCCTGCGCCCGTAACCTTTAAATAATTTATGACATTGATAATTTCGTGTGGGCCTGTTGGAAATAAGTACATTGATTGTAAGCAATGTTGAGGTGATGCTTGATTATTGTTGTTTTCCTCGAAAGTAGCACCACAGAAGAATTCATTGAAAGTGTTGGCAATATTTAACGGTTTGGTATAGAAGCCACGTGATGACTTAATCTTTCTTATGGGTTCATCCCGACTAGATTTATTTAAGAAAGAATTTATTATTTTCCATTGTCGCTTTGCATGAGAACCAGCCTCAGCTATTCGACATTCGTAATATATTCTTTTGGCTTCTTTTAGTAGCTTGTTCAGATGATTGCAGTAAACTTTATAGCGCGTTCTGAGTCGAATGTTGAAAGGACGCTTTTTAACTTTGCGGTAAAGGTTGTCTTTTTTGCGTAAGCTAGTCAGAAGGCCATTTGTTAACCAGGGATTGTGCAACGCAGGGATATGTCTCCAGCACCTCACGATTTTGGTCGAATTTACGATACATTGTTTTATGCTATCTGAAAATTCATTGAATGCTGAATCTACGTCTGATTCTGAGTTTATGAAAGACCATTTTAGCTTGGAAACCTGTGTAATATAGTCATCTTTGTTGATCACAGCTTTATCGAACTTATGACAAGGGTTATGTAGTTGACAAGGAAGTTTAAAGAAGATAGGGAAAGGATCCGTGATGTTTATCTCAAGTACACCGCAAACAGGAGGACACATATGATTAGAAAATATGTGGTCGATTAGTGTGGACGAAGACCCTGGAGTACATCTGGTTGGAAAGGAAACCAAAGATTCGAGGCCAAAACCATGAAGGCAGTCAGTGTAAGCAATAGTAGCGGCGCTACAGTCATCTAGCAAATTTATAGTAATGTCACCAAGAACGACAACATTTTTCTTTTCTGAAGATATTTTACCAAGCACGATGTTCAATTCATTGCAAAAAGCAGATACAGACGATGAAGGCGACCGATATAAGCAACCGATAATTGTTCGATTGACATCCTCCAATTTTTATCCACACAGCTTCACAATTTGGCACCGAGAATATTATGTCGTTCCGCCGTTTGTAACGAAGATATGCAGATACAAAAACAGCGACACCGCCATAGCTTTGTTGTGTATGGTGGCAGTATTCGGAAGTATAAAAGGGAAACCCGTATAAATTGCCGTCTGCGTGAGATAGCCAAGTCTCTGACATGCAGAGAAGTGAAAACTAGTGATCTAAAGAGGCCAGAAAACCGGAGATTTCATCATAATGTTTTTTTAGACTTCGTGCATTGAAGTGATTTGCAGAGAGGCATGGGTTTAAAAATAAGGACTGAAGTTTCATAGTCGAAAAATAAGATGACATTATCGCAATACGTTCAGGCACTAAGTTAGCTACTCGGCCTGCTGGTCTTTATCGGAAGATAGATAAATCGCCCTCAGACGAGATACGGAAGACTCGACTGTCACCCGTCTTTCTGGCTTTTATTTGGCAATTTTCAGTCCAAAGAAACTGCCAGCCTTTGTCCCTTTTCAGTGACTGAGCTTTCGTGAACAGAATTTTGTTTTCGCGGGTCAGGTGATCATTTATGTAAATGGGAACATGATTAGGGCCGGGGAATCCGAGATTGATTTGATTGATTTGTGGGGTTTAACGTCCCAAAACCATCATTTGATTATGAAAGACACCGTAGTGGAGGGCTCCGGAAGATTTGACCACCTGGGGTTCTTTAACGTTCACCCAAATCTGAGTACACGGGCCTACAACGCGGGGAATCCGAGATCCTTCGAATTTATGCGAGACTTTCGCGCCTTGGTGATGAAGTCCTGCTTTTTTGTTCTAGAGGAGAAGCGGGCAATAATATTCTTATTGGCCGATCCAGACTTTGTTGGCATGCGGCGGACAACATCAATGTCAGCTTCAGAAATTGGACATCTTATTTTATCGCCAACAGCCTTCAAGAGCGCAAGGCAGTTCTCGCCCTGTGTGCAGGCTACGCCCTTGATTTCCACATTGTTTATTCGAGAGTACTGTTCAAGTTATGACAGACGTTTGGTCATTGCTGTATTTTCAGTTTTGAGTGTTTTGTTGTCTGCAGTCAGACCAACATTCTGAGCTCGGACTTCTTCAACCAACGAGTTAGGCATGGCGACACTTTTGGTTAGTGCCTCTATTTCCAGTTTCATTTCAACAATGTTAACTTCTGACGATAGTCTTATTGAGCATTTTTTCACAAGATCAGAGACAACCTCGCCCGACTGACTCTTGAACAAAGCTTCCAACTCATCAATTCTTTTTGCAAGCTCAGCACAAGAAGGCATGGTGTAAAGCACAAACAATAGCAATATATGGGCACTTGCAGCAGCGGTGGTCACCGAAGAAATTGTAAACTACTACTTTACAATCTTTAGCGGCACTAACCTGCAAAAATAGAGTGATCCTAGAAGTTCGTTGTTTCCAGCCGTGACCACCGCTGCCGAATGATGCCAAGTCGATTTCGCCTTCCTACTTATCCGGGAAGAATAAACCAGGCAGTTGCGCAGTGCCGATTATCGACTCGGGCTGACCGTGCAGGAAATCCACGCAGATTCCACCAATGACGTACGAGACAGGCGATGAAACCGAGGCAAGAGCAACACGTGCACCGAGGTGACCGTACACGTCTTCGTATATACGACGAGCACTGCAAAAACAGAGTGATACTTGAAGTTCGTTGTTTCCAGCCGCGACCACCACTGCCGACTGATGCCAAGTCGATTTCACCGTCCCACTTATCCGGGAAGAATGAACCAGGCAGCTGCGCAGTGCCGATTATCGATTCGGGCTGACCGTGCAGGAAATCCACGCAGGTTCCACCAATGACGCACGAGACAGGCGTTGAAGCCGAGGCAAGAGCAACGCGTGCGCCGTGGTGACCGTACACGGCTTGGTATATACGACGAGCACTGCAAAAACTGAGTGATCCTTGAAGTTCGTTGAAGTTCGCATTCCAACAAGGTAAATTGGCCCGTTTACTGTGCGAAGTCAGTGTACCTCAAAGAACAGCTGCTCAAAATTTCCGGAGCCTTCCACTACGGCGTCTCTCATAATCATATTGGGGTCTTGGGATGAAAAACCCCAAATAATATTATTACTGCTCTCACTCTGTTCACCATGAAATACCGTTCTGTTCTAATGTTCTCAGCTGTTTCCAGCTTCACTGCTGTTTCATCATCTTATCACGAGCCGTTGGCGCCATTATTATTGCCAGGTGCGACTGGAACCATCCACTTCAACTGGAAGCCAATGTCTCCAACAGTGTTACTGCAGTCACATAGTCTCCATATTTCGGCCTGATGTTCTCCTGATGACTCACAGTCGATTCAGTACACCTCATAGAACCACCTCGAACACCACCATATGTTACTTTGCGGCGGCGGTAGGAGTGCGCGCTGCGGAAGATCAATGTCAGCCTGACGCCTCCCACTTGGGCCTCGACATCGCATCGAGAATGCCGCTGTTACGGCCCATGATTTCGCATCTAAGTTACCTCAGTTATGCTGCTAACGTCAAACAAGAGCCATTACTAGCTTTTTGCGGTGCCGTGCCCACCAGAGTTCTCCCATCTGTTAAAAAGCCAGACACCTGGCCTGTCTTGGGTCTATTGAACTGACCCGACCTTTTCTTATTTCTTGCGGGCTGCGTTCAGAAAACCCTGGCTCTATGTCGCAGGCGCAGGCTGTACGCATTCACTCAGGCACTGGAAACTCTACGTGAACTCAAACATGGATACGCTGCTTTGGTACAGTGCTCGACAAAATGAATTTCATTTCCTTAAACACCCCACTTGTGGGTGTTACTTGAGGGGTGGATGTATATATATATATATATATATATATATATATATATATATATATATATAGTGCAATCAACCACTTATGTTAATTGCACGACAGGTCATGGGTTGTACTTTGCAGGAATAAACTCGGGCAGGGATTGGGGGCAGTGCTGTGGGAATGGTCGTTCCTTTCAGCAAATGCACGTGGGACGAAGGAGGTAGAGAATATCGTGGTGCGGCTGCATGGTCTGGCGACTTGCAAGGCATGACCTGTGCGGTGAGATGTGCGGGCTGGAGGGGTGATAATGTCTGGCCGGTCACGGGAGCTGTATTAGAACTTTTGAAAAAGGGCTAATGTAGCAATGTGGCGACGAAGTGCAAGCATTGATACGAATGATTCTTCTGTCAATGATGACACACTGACATGACAAGATAATGAAGAATGAATAAATCGTACTGCACGGTTCTGTAAAGCCTCAAGGGAATTTGCTAGATATGCCTGAGGTGGGCTTCAAATAGCAGCTGCAATCTCAAGTTTTCTTCTGATGATGGATTTGTAGGCTAGCAGTTTGAAATGTTTAGGACCGTGACGTAAATGCCGTTTTAGAAATCCGAGCGATTTGTTAGCACTTGTGATTACGTTCATGGCAAGTTCACCTCACGTTAGATCATGTGACAGGTCATGTTACACCTAGGCACTTGTAAGAATGTACTGCGTCGAAGGTGACGTTACTGATTGTGTGAGCGAAAGTTAAGGGGCTTTGACGACGCGAGAAGGACAATAATTTGCATTTTTTTGGGTTAAATGTCATAAGCCATGGATCACACCATGCTTGAATAGAGTTAAGATCATCTTGAAGTGATTGCTGCTCAGATGAGTGAGTAATGGTACGATAAATGACGCAAACATCGGCGAACATACGACTGTAACATGAAACGTGCAAAGGTAAGTCGTTAATATAGATCAAGAACAATGGAGGGCCGAGGTCCGTGAGGGACACCAGACGTTACTGGATGAGGGTTAGAAATGTGCTCATTAACAAAAACCGATTGTGAACGGTCTTTCAGAAAGGCTTCAATCCAATTAAGAACACTGGGGTTAATGTTTAAGACAGAAAGTTTAAAAAGAAGCTGATGTGAAACTATCACACGCTTTCGCGAAGTCTAAAAAGATAGAGTCTGTTTGTTGATTACAATCTAAGTTTAGATGTACATCATGAAGGAAGTTATTGAGCTGAGTTTCACAGGAGAAACCTTTACGGAAACCATGTTGTGAACAATGAAAGAAGTAGGTCGAATCTAGAAAGGCCATGATCTCTGAATAAAGGACATGCTCGACGATTTTGCATGGTATGATTGTTAATGATATTGGATGATAATTCAATGGTGACTGCTTACTGCAAAGATATATGGATGGGAACGACCTTTCCCACTTTTCATTCTTCGGGTAAGTGGCCTGTTGAAAGAACTGGGAATACAAAAGACATAGATAAGCAGCAGAAATATTCTTGGCATTTAGCAAAAACTTTGAAGTGATTTCTTCAAAACCAGCTGATGATGTGATCTGCAGATATTATATACGAGATGCTATGTCATCAATGCAAAATACAATGTCAGGCACCAGAAGTTCGCTAGGAATACGCGCATATTTTAATACGGGTTGAGGCACGGCACGATTATTAGTAAATACACTTGCAAAGGCGGTGTTGAATGCGTCCGCATATTCTGCGTTGCCTATGACTTCAATGTTTTCTTTGGCTAGTGTTATCGTGTCTTTGTGTTCTTGGTTAATTACATGCCGAAATTGTTTCGGGTTTCGTGTTATCATAGCAGGAAGGTCGTTCTGAAAAAACTTCTGTATTGCATTTAGGCATTCGGTTTCCACTGAGTAGTACTTATCCCACATCAATGGGTTGTTTTTCTCTTTGGCAGCTCGAAAGAATCTTTTTCAAATTTTCTAACCGCTTTAGCGATTTGTTAATCCGTGGTTTGTTTATCGTAGCGCGGAAGCTACATACAGGTATATGCTTATCAAGTAGTTCTAGAACTTTGTTCTCAAAAAGCAGCCAATTTTTGTGCACTGGACAATTACAGAAGCCCGTCTCAAATACAGAAAAAAACTTGTTAGGTCATTTAATTAGCGTCGTAATTGGCCTTATCATAAAGTTGAATTGTTTTTTGTAAGCTTCATGTACTAGCGGGGCAAAATTGAAAGTTGCATCAATAACTTTGTGATCGCATATTTCCCCTTGATGTGTGATACTTGTGATACGGTCTGGATTGTTAGTTAATATAAAATCTAGGATGTTTGATGAGCCCTGTGCGACACGCGTTGGTTCAGTTATCAACTGCGAGAGGTCAAAGTTGAGGCATACGTCAATAAAGTTAGATGTTTCTGGGCTACTAGTTGAAGTTCTGTAGTTTTGCTAGTCGATGTGAGGACAATTAAAATCCTCGAACAGAACAACGTTTGCGTTCGGATGCACTATTGTAAGGGTGCTTAGAAAACTGTTCAGTTGAGAGGGGAAGTCGGGCTTACTTTGGGGTGGCCGATAGCAAACGCCTAAAAGTACGGTTCGTGGTACCGCGCGGATGATAACCCATAACATTTCAATTTCTGTATAAGTGTGAAACGTTGAAGACGATAGCTGATGATTCATTAACACAAGAAGTTAGCCCCCACGTCCATCTTGGCGATTCTTGCGATAGCGAATAAAGTTAGGCATGTCGGCTAGAACTTCAGCATCACTGATATTGCTATGTAGCCAAGTTTTCGTTAGTATAAGTACATTGCTGGTAGAAGATAATAGAACGTTTGACTCAAGTTGACGCATTGACGAAAAACTAGGAATATTAGTAAACATTACAAAGAATTCAAGGTTAGCCCAAGAAACTTTATGGGGAGTTTTTATTTTTTTTAGAGCGTGCAGATTGCTACTGCATTCTTTGACAGATTGCGAGACTTCATCATAAAAATATTTCTTTGAGCCAATAAAGAGGGTCTCGTAAGGCAGGGAAAAATGGGCGAATTTCGTTTTGGCAAAAGCCACCAAATGCTTACGAGCATTTTTTTACAGAGCAGGAGAAGTCTTGTGCAATGCTGTAATTCGTTCATTTTAATTTGCGCACATGAAAAAAGACAGCTTCTTTTGTCTTGTAAGAGCTACACTTAATGATAGGGCGACCACGCTCTGTAGACTGGAGGCCTAGTCGATGAACCCTTTCAAGTTCTCTTGGATCTAAAGTAAGGCCAAGATGGTCACGACAGTGTTCTATGACCTGTTGTTTTATTTGAGTGCAACTCTCTGAATAGCTAGGCTCGGGCAGACCATAAAATACCAAGTTGTTTCGTCCTGATCGCTTTCCAGCATCGTCAAGGCGTGTGTCGAGTTCGAAAACTTCGTGAGTCGTCTGGGTAGTGTCGCACTTATCGTTTTCGATTTCCGCGGGAAGTGGGGCCAGACCCTGGCAATGTTTTTCAACGTCATTCATCCGCTGGCTCAGGTAGGTGAGGGTTTTATTTGTTGTCAGAAGCGGATTCTTTAGGTTATTTACATATGAAATTAGTTTTCACTGACTAGCTGACATTTATATGCAATTCTTTGCGTATAGCAGCCGAGTTAGGACCCGGGTTTAACTCAACATCACCCGCCTGCATGAGTAAGGATCGAATGACATCAATACACTCGACAACAATAAAAAACAGCACTGTGGGCTCAGCAGTTGTATTGAAAAGTAGTTGCTCGATTCTTTCGAAAACAGAGCACATGCTTTACTAACCTGCATGGCAAAGGCAAGTGGATTACTGCTCTGCACTGTAGCACAGCTGACAAGCCCACACAGTGCCACTGTTGATCGCAGCTCTTCTATAGGCGATGAAAAAGGTGAGGTTCCAGGCGATGAAGCCTCCCACGGTGAAGTGAAGACCGAATGTTGCAAGATTAGCGCCCTCTGGGCGGGTGAAGTGCTCGATTCCAGTCGGGAAAGGGGCGTTGCTAGGTACAAGGGCCGCGCTTCACAGCCTTTTCCCTGGGACAGGCCTGTCGACGCAATCTCGGTGATAACTGTTGATAATGCAGGCGACAGCATGCGCGAGATCGCAAGCGCGAAAACCTGCATGCATGTCAAAGGTAAGTGGATTACTGCTGTGCGCTGTAGCACAACTGACGAGCTCAACTTAGGCTGATTGATTGATTGATATGTGGGTTTTAACGTCCCAAAACCACCATATGATTATGAGAGACGCCGTAGTGGAGGGCTCCGGAAATTTCGACCACCTGGGGTTCTTTAACGTGCACCCAAATCTGAGCACACGGGCCTACAACATTTCCGCCTCCATCGGAAATGCAGCCGCCGCAGCCGGGATTCGAACCCGCGACCTGCGGGTCAGTAGCCGAGTACTTTAGCCACTAGATAACCGCGGCGGGGCAGCTCACCTTAGGCTCACCTTAGGCTAATGAGAATCAACTTAGGCTAAATGTAGATACGTGAGAAAAGGATCATTGATTTGATATGTGAGGTTTATAGTCCTAAAGCCACCATATGATTATAAGAGACGCCGTAGGTAAGGGCTCCGGAAATTTTGACCACCTCGGGTTCTTTAACCTGCCCCCAAATATGAGCACACGGGCCTACAGCATTTTAGCCTACATCGAAAATGCAGCCACCGCCGCTGGGATTCGATCCCGCGACCTGCGTGTCAACAGTTAGAAAAGGATCATGCCACCATATTTACGGCTGGCGACAGCAGAGAGCCTGCTATTCGCGACATGTCTGAAAAAGCTGACGTCAGCTTAACACGGTAAGTACAGAGGTGGTGTCACTTGAAGAAGCGAAGTGTTCGGCAGCTACCCCTGCTCGTGCTCCACCTGCAGACACACTGCCCAGAGTAACAGATCACCTCATGCCACTGTTTTCTTGCTGTGACAAAGCGGAAACAGAATGCGTCGATTCAACGTCTGCTTTTTTTCGGTTTGTAAGATGCTAATAAGGATTGCGTAGATTTTGAACGGACAACAATTAGGCTGTGTTCTGAAAGTTTGCACAGATACACAGTTTAAACGGATTCATAGATTGGGTAGATGAGGTTACTTTTTTTTTCAAAGATAAGGAGCAATACTTGTCACGTGCACGAAACAAGAAATGCACAAAGATTTCAGTACGCGAGTTTGTTAGAAACATGACGGCCTCGTAGAACGCGAACAGAATTAGTGAAAACACAAGATAAGCCATTTTAACTTCTAGCAGACAAGCAGCGCATCATAAACATAGCGCATACGTTTACGACACTGTCACTGAGGGGGGTGTGCGCTAATGCAGATAGTGTAAAGAAACGTACAAACGTTCAGGTTGCAGCAACTGCATAAGCCTTGCATTTTACCGTCACCAAGAATATCAATCACTAATTTTAGAAACATCCTGGCCAAACGTGACATGGTCTAATCTTACGTCACTGATAGCCCTTCTGAAATTTTTATCTTCCCTTGGACATGACGTAAAGCTGACATCAATGACAGTAAAATTTTACGAGTGCTGACAGCTAAAGCATTTATCGATGCGATCATCGACACAGAAAGGGTGGGGTGGTTGGGTTATTTTAGCTATTGAAGGATTCAGAACGTCACACGCAATAGCTTCCCATTTCAAAATGAAATTATTTGGGTTGGTTGCACAATTCATTCCACAAAAGCATTCCTCGGCAGCTGTTCTCGTCCTGCCTATTGTTGATTGATTTGTGGGGTTTAACGTCCCAAAACCACCATATGATTATGAGAGACGCCATAGTGGAGGGCTCCGGAAATTTCGACCACCTGGGCTTCTTTAACGTGCACCCAAATCTGAACACACGGGCCTACAACATTTCCGCCTCCATCGGAAATGCAGCCGCCGCAGCCGGGAATCGAACCCGCGACCTGCGGGTAAGCAGGCGAGTGCCTTAGCCACTAGACCACCGCGGCGGGGCTGTCCTGCCTATTGTCATGATCACTTCTTAGACGAGTTGCGCCACAGCATTAGTTCTGTCATCGAAGTATGCCACTGTACACCCATATTTCTTGATTGGATGAATTTAAGCTAACATTTATTACCTGGAAGCAGTTGTCTTTTTGTGCGCACTCAGGTGAATTCATTAACTTAGCTTCGGACTTTAATCATGATGTCGTTATTACTCACCTAACCCGCGGTTTGAATACACAAGGCCTCATTCCTAACGGCCCCTGAAACAATTAACCAACCCGTGCAGCAAAATGTAATCAACGCGTTAGAATCTGTTCAGAACCGCTCAGTTCGGTTCATTTGTTCTAATTATTCCCGAACCGCTAGCATATCAGAAATGAAATCTAACCTTGACCTGCCCAATTTAACTGTCCGGAGGAAACTGGCGCGACTGCATTTTTTTCATAAGATATTTTTTCACAATCCATCAATGAAGCGAGACCTCATTTCACAACCGTCATACCACTCATCGCGCATTGATCACCAGCATAAGGTTGCCATTCCGTTTTGCCGCACCAAATTCTTTTCAGCAGCCTTCTTACCGAAAACAGCCACCGATTGGAACCACCTTCCCTCTTCCGTTGTAACAATAACAGATCCTTTGTTATTCAAGACTGCAATTTCTCAGCAATGCTTGTAACTATACGCAGTTTCCATTATCTTTGTCTTGTATGTGCTTGAATTCTTACTTATACATTTTTAGTTGACTTATGTTGCCTTCCTGATTTGCGCATCTGACACTTGTTTCTTTATTTTGTCTTTTTTTTCTTGTGTGTTATAAATGTTGTACCCACCCCCTCTGTAATGCCCTACGGGCCCTGAGGGTATCCTAATAAATAAATAAATAAACCACATACACTATTAGAACGAATTTAGTGTCCACAAACCGCTGCAAGTAGATCTTGCTGTCCAGCCACCTCTTGCTAGAAAATAATAAAAGAAATTAGAGATAATAATAAAATCGACTATATGACGCCAACAACGAGAAACGTTTTTTTTTACAATGTGATACTGCCTTTTTTTACAGTCGCTTAGCTGAAAAAAACTGTCTTGTTTTCAAGAATAATATTGGAGCTCGAATAAGAAGGGGCCTTTCATCCACTCTGTGTGCCGGTATGGTGGCACCACCCCTCGGCTTGTGCGGAGAAAGCGATTGCAACCTCTTGCGACCCCACATAGGACCCTATGCATTCTGAATAAAATACACGCTGTCATGGTGAAATATAGGACAAGCGCCATCTCTCCAAAGTATTACACAACACAACAAGACTCTTTTTATTTACAGCGCCTTCGAACGCTCCAAGCAAACCCCTCTTGCACCGCTTTTTATAATTTTTTCGGTAACCGTGGGAGTGCGCTCTTGCAGTCGGCATCGCCCCCAAGACCGGCTGGGCTCGTCTCTTTCGTGGTGGCTGCGTCTTCCTTGGATATTCCAACGTAAAATTGCGTAAAGGTTGTGGCCGCCCGTCGGAAATCATCCCCAATTTCACTCAGCTGCCGTCGCGTTAACGGCAATGCTTCACAAGCTTCAGACATGCACTTTTGTTCATTGGTCGCTGTGCAAGATGGCCTTTATACAAGATTGCGTTTTTTTCTGACAGTCAGCTGTGTGCCTAGCTCTCGGCGTTGTGGCAGTTGACGCGATGAGGAAAAGAGGTGCTACATCGTGCATGCGACGGCAACACTCACTACGTTACTGTACGCGCACGATTGTGCTACAGTTGAAACACGACGCTTGGCCTCGACACCAGTGTGAGGTGACAAGTCTGTTGTTATTGTTCTTGCTTTGGTTAATATTAAATCGCAATTAGTATACCAATGTTGCGAAGGTCAGTCAATCTGTAAATGGCCCTACTATATGCTCGCTATTCTACAAACTTTACTTCTGAAATAGCAGGTCTCGCGGATTTTCACGTATTAGAAGAGAATATATTATACGCATACTACACGCGTGCCCATTTCCTATTTAAATCCAGGAAATGTTCCGCATGTGAACTTCCTGTGCAAACATTCGTTTTTGGTACCTAATATTTAAAATGTAATTGAAAGAAAATTGTGGCTTCAATTCTGTTAATGATTAGATTTTTCAGATACACGCGATTGTAATGCAATTTGAAGTTCATAATTTTTATGTGGTCCGTGATATAAAAAAACCGCGAATGTTTGTTGACCATTTGCTCCTGTGCTTTCACACATTATTGTACTCTTGTGTAACACCTATAACAACATGAATTAGCTTTTCGTTTCTTCTTTTTATTCATAATTACCTGGACTCAGTTGACAATTTATGTCTTTTTTAGTTTTTCAAGCAATATTAAGCACAGCTATTCTCTGCGTTGTTACTATTCATGGTGCTCAATAGAAGAAGAAGGGCTCTCTATTTGTAATAGCTTATGTTTTGTTTTTCTTAGCTGGTGACGCAAAAAAATTCATCGCTTGCACGTTAGAAACGCATGCATTACACCGCGCTTGCCCATAACTCTTAAACAAGTAAGATGAAATAATCGACAAACATGATGGCTGTCTAGTGGAGCCGCGTCAGCAGTAAAAATATCAAAAAAGTATATAAACTGGATTAAAGGAAACGGTTAGCAGCGTGTACATCTGCTTTTCGCCACCATTCACCATTGGTGGTGCCACCGGTACCGCTCAAAGCAGCAACACACGAGGTGAATAACGATTACTTACGATAAAACTGATCCCTGGTTCAAAACGTTTCTGCTCAGACCTATAGAAACAAAAAAAAGAAGTGGCTATATAAGTCAGCGAAAAATTCACATTCGCAGATATCTTGAGATAGTACGAGGAATGCCTAAAGGCACTTTGCAATGAGATTGAATCTGCCAAAAATAAATGCTATTCTCAGGATTTGGCTTCCCTACTGAACCCATAAATGTTCTGGAAGTTTTTATAGCGATGATAAGTTCATTTCATCGCACGATGAAAATAGCACTCGTTTTGCCGACACTTATAAATTAGAAATAGAATAAATAAGGAAATCAGCAAGCGCAGACTGCACTACATACATACAGAAATAGAAACCAGTTGAAATAAGATTTACGCCTTTTAGACGAAGCTGAACGTATTTTTGAACCGTGGTACAACACTGGCAAGTGGGCAGAAACTGACTATAAATAGGTGCAGCGTATCAGGAGCTGAACTTTCAAATATATTCAATGACCACTTAGTCAATAATACGCATAATAAAACGTCTAGTGATTTTATGCAATTTCTACCTGATCCAAATTCATCCTTCATATTTTTTGAGCCTGTAGTGGACGAAGATGTTTATTCAGTTTTCTCGAAACTTACATTACTCGAAAATACATTATCTCGGGATGGTATGCAGATTGGACCCAATAAATATGCGCTAGATATTTTTGTTCCTTATATCACTCACATAATCAATCTCTGTTTTTCAAGTGCAACGCTTCCCGAAAGAATGCAGACAGCTAAAGTCAGTGTTTTGTTCCAAAAAGGCGACAGAAATGATATTCAAAACTACAGACCCATGTGTATTCTTCTGGTGTTTTCGAAAGGTTTAGAAAAGCTTAAGCACCATCAACTGCACCAATTCTCAGAAAAACACAACGTGATTTTCCCAACTCAGTTTGGTTTCAAGAAAGATCGACCTACAGAAATGGCATTATTATAACAAAAAGAGTACATATTATCAGAATTTGAAAACAAACGTGCTGTTCTCGGTATGTTTGTTTAATTTAGGAAAGCCTTCGACAACATTCAGCATTCCACGTTGTTTCAAAAGTTTGAGTGCTACAGAATTCGTGGTCATGCACTAGACCTAACAAAAAAGTTACCCTAAATATCGCAAACAGGTGATTGAAATAGATAGATAATTCTCAGAGCTGAAGCATATTACTAATGATGTACCTCAGGGAAGCATCCTTGGACCTTTTCTTTTTATGACATATATAAATGATTCAACTCGTATTTATTCAGATGCTAAATACGTCTTATATGCCGATGATGTCAGCAAGTTTGTTTCAGTTGAAAATTGTGTCACGCTTGAGAAAAAAATGAACCATTTTCTTGTGAAACTAATGCTCTGGTCATCCCGTAATAATTTAGACATAAACACTAGCAAAACAAAGGCGGTACTATTCCGACCTAAAGATAAGCCCGTTAATGAAAACATACATCTCAAGATAGCGGTACTTATATTGAGCTTGTAAATAGTATAAAAATTCTTGGAGTTACATTTTCGAGCACTATGCTTTGGAGTGAACACATTGACAGTGTGCTGAGTCAGTTATCTCGCGTAGTGGGTATGGTGTACAGTGGCAAAACTGTTATACCATACAAGCTAAAACTCATACTTAATCAATCACTTTTCTATTCGCATCTTACCTATTGTTTCTCGATATGGGGGACTACAACTAACACGAACTTGCAAAAACTGTACCTTATGGAAAAGAAGTATATTAGAATTATTTTTAACGTGCCGTATGATGCTCACACAAGCGAATTGTTTCAACAGGCTGGAATACTACCCGTACATCGTCTCTACAATTTTAATTTAGCATTGGCAAACAGGCGTGAATTGAAAGAAAGTCGACATTTCTTGCATGACCTCTCAAAACTGCAGCCAAATATTACATTGTTTGAAACACTAAATAAAGAAACATGAAAAATAAAAACTTCGAGAGTAAACTACTCTACAGATAAGTTATCCTACATAGTTCCTACGCTACTTAATAAATATGTGGAAGCTGGCATTGATTTTTTAAACTGTACACAGATTCAATTGCGTGATATACACATCTATAGTTTCTAAGATTTCTTTGCAGTTGCTGTATTATCATGGTTGCTGTCCTTATTTTTGTAATTTGGACTTTATTTTCATATCTTTATTTATATTTACCTATTTATCTATTTGGTGTTGTTGTTATTGTTGTTAATTTCACATTGCTGATTGTTTGCCACTGCTGTCGTGCTAAAAGGAAGCTGTGGGCCTTTGTCAAGCTGCCTCTTTTGGAGAGCAGCTTTTACCTGCAGCTGTCCTTCATCAAACTATTGAAGAAAAATAATAATAATAATAGCAATATTTGTTAATATTATTATTATTATGACTATTATTATTATTATTATTAGTATTATTATTATTATTATTATTATTATTATTATTATTATTATTATTATTATTATTATTATTATTATTATTATTATTATTATTCCTTAAACTCATTGTTTTGATCCGTGCATGCACGGGCGTCTTGTTGAACGCGTCGATATTGCAATTGTCTAAAAATGCAGACAACCTGCAAACGTCGTCATCTTCTGGTATTACCTGTATATCTCTAGAACTATTCTATTCCACATTTTTGGGTAGCCGCTCACTACAGAAATGTTGCCTTCTGACTATGAGATAGTGAAGGGAGCGCCATTGCATAAATGTGCCAGCAAAAGTTCAGCTGGAAATTATCACCTCATTTTCCTGATGTGCATAAGTGTCGTCATGCTTGATCACGTCACAGCTTCGAACATTTACGCTCATTTAAAAATTCTAGCAATTTCTTTTTCTCCAACCATGCAGCATGGGTTCCGAAAGGGTCGAGCTTGTTTGAGTCCCCCTTCCCCCTCCAGACTTACGTTACAACATGAACAGTATTCTAAAGACAGTATGGAACGACCTTGACCTTGACTTTGCAAAGACATTCAATTGTGTGGCTCAATTCCACTTGATGGTAAAGCTGTGATCGCTAAAACTATACTCGCTTACGCTAACATGGCTCCGAAACTTCCTAAAAAATCGGCAATGACTCACTATTGCGAATAATCGTACTTCATCACTTTGTTACGTTTCCTTTGGTGTCCCGCAAAACAGCCTTTTTTGTACTCCACAGTTATTCGTCTATTATAATGTCCTTCCTGACAATCTATTGTCATGCATGCGTAAATTTTCTGAAGAATAAATTTGCTGTGAAAGCTTTATCTATTGTTTCATCTGCACAAGTAGTGGTCATCTCACCCTTTAACAAGACCTCGAGTGTATCAATGATAGGCGCCAAACATGGCAGACCAAACGTTTACAAAGCAAGCTAATCATCTTTAGTCGCAAACATGACAACTTTGATGAACAATACAAATCGATAATGTCATCATAGACCGGATTGAGAACTACAAGTACCAAGCTAAGATTGCTACAATCAAAGATTGCAACCAGCCACTTGTGATCTATCTTCTTTGCACGAAGCGAAGTGGCAACGAATATTGAGTGATGCCTCACTAGAGCTACTACGTATAGTTATTGATCACTACAAATCGCGTGCGCTTAGCCTCCATAGCGAAGAAGCCTGCCTTACTGCTCAATTAGTGTCGCGTGAGTCGGAATCCTTAGAAGCCTATAAAAAAATAACCTAAGTACGCCTAAATGCAATAAATTCATTCGTGACGGCATAGACCCGTCTGTATTTACCGCTAATACGAATAATGCTCATGCTAAATTGTCGGTCAGAAGCATGCCCACTGAACCCAGTGATAATGTCGTAAACCTATCGGCTATCACTGTCTCTTGTGCTCGAATAGCTGCATTGTCAAAAGGTCTTACTTTTTGCCCAGCCTCAGGTGGTTTTAGTGAATTCCAGCTTTTAAAAGATTCGGATAACTTTGCACGTAACATGCGCCTTAGAGAATACTTTCATGACCGTGAAAATTCTACAACAATACAATACCAGTTCCGTCGCACAAGAGGTGGACACCACAACGACAACGTAATCAATGCCTCGATATATACATCAGTGCTGTACAGCATCACGTCCTTGAGACGTAAAAGACCCGTGTTCATTACCGACAAAATTTAACAAAGGAGGAAAAGCAGCGCTTGAAGAACTATCCAATAACCCTGACATTGTCATGAAACCTGCCGATAAGAGAGAAGCAATTGTGATTCTTGATAGGAAGAATTACATAGCGGAAGCTACCCGACAACTCTCCAACGACCGTTTTTATAGAGCCCTCCCAACCGACCCCACGGATAGTTTCAAGTCCATCTTGGAAGATAATCTAATGACTCTATCAAGAGAAAAAAAAACTACAAGAAAGAATGTTCGGTCACTTACACACCCACTACGTGGCCTTAAGAATGCACTTGCGTGTGTGCTTTTTGTAGCTCGTTACTAGCTTTAAACTATAAAGTCATGTTAATCACATGTTTTTACGCTCGATGGCAATGTACGCTTGCACCACGCAATAATACAGACGTATTTCATGTTGTATTGTGAACCACGTACATAGGACGAGTGTGTTCTTGACGGAGGAAGTTACTTTGGCTTCATTACCAAGCTGAGGAAGTTGTTTTCACTGTATGCACAAGTAGAGGCGTGGCTGTGTTGTAGAACACCCACTTGCCACGCAAACGACGCGGGTTCAATTCTAACCAAGTCCCGGAATTCATAATATTCTGTTTTTGTTGCAAGATTTCTGAAGTGCTAGACCACACAAAGATGGCAAATTTTCGGTCCCGGCAAGGTTATGATTTTCACTCCGCACTAACGATGCCGGCACCATCGCCAGAATTTCTGTGAAACGAGCTCTTTAAAGATGTTGCCAAAGCTCAGCAGGGATCCTTCATCAATAGATTTCGTGCATACAGTGATACAAGCAAAGTCTGATTATTTCATGGGCGAGCACTTTTTCGCTTTCTTTTTTCAAAAAAAAATTATGACTACCTTCCTTCAGTTAATAACAATGCCACACAAACACTGAAGACTATGTGAAAGAAAAAGGTGACACTTTCCGCGAAATTATACAACCTAATGCAAGGCATACCATTTGAATTAAGTTTGAACATTGGGGCAATTTGAAAGCCTTTTTTAATCTACACAAGCACATAAAAAATTTTCCCCAAGTTGAGATAGGGCAAGGCAACTCCGCTTTAAGTACAAATTAGGTACCCAGGTGTGAAACTGTGCTTGATGAAAATATTTTTTTAGAGGTAGTGCGGTTAGGAGAACACAACTAAAGCCAATCGCACAACAGATTAACTACAGTGCCTTAGCCTTACACCTTAGAATACGTAAATGCATGGCCTAGAGTTTTTGTTTATAACCGAGTCGCTAAAATGCTGCATTCCCACACAATTTATTAGTTCGCATGTCTGGGACGATTCCAAGTACATTTAACGATGTGCTTGAAGCAGAAAGCGTCATTTCACACTTAAATGATTCTGGCGAATGAAGCGTACGGCGACAATACACATCATTTCGGAAAGTTACACTCGTTGATCTTACTACGAAACATTGAGGGCCGAAGAAGACCAAATGCTTTCGTACGTCGTTTTTGGCATACGTACAAGCAGCGAAACTCGCGCTAACGGAACCGAAAAAAACTACCCTTTGAGAATGTGCTTGACGTTCTCGCACAAGCAAACATGACGGTGCTAGCAGACAACGCGCGGAGCAATCCACACTAGGCTCGCTTAAGCCAGTGGCCGTTAGGCGGCGACTCCATTCAATCTCTTGGCAAATAATACTCTGCACTTAAAAAAAAAAGAAACGAGCGGGAACACGCAAGCACAAGCCAGGCACCAGCAAGCGGTGTCGCAAGACGGGCAAGCTAGTGAAACTATTTGGACGCGTGTGGTCGTTGGCCTGATGTGCCCATTCGTACGCGGTCACTGGTATCGTGAGTCGGTATTGAGAGCCTCAACAGCAGCCCGCCACGGCCACAAAACCACCATGGTGGGTAAAGAAAGCTAATCAGGCAAATACGCGGAGAGAAGTCGAGTGACGCAGAGCGCGAGAAGCCCAACTGGTCCAGTAGGCTGCCGATCGCAGACTGGGCTGACTCCGCCCTATCCGACCACGCACACCCGGACAAAAAGTCTGTGCCGTCCCATTCACGAATCCGTAGGGAACGAGTCTAAAAAGAAAACAAACGAAAGCTCTCAAGAACGGAAGTACAGGGAGAGGGGAGGCGAGAGCGCTTCCCTCCCTCCTTTGCAGGCCACCCTCACCTGGCCTTTTACGTGAACACCGGGCACACAGCGGGGGCATACGCGTATCGTCCCCGAACGAGAACGGTTGGTGGGTTGCCCGTCGCGAGATCGGCTGGGCGACCGTTGGTGCAGCGGGGCGACGAGTGGTCGAGAACGCTGCGGGGAGGCGTCAGCCAGACTCTGGGCACAGATTACGCGATATGGATCACCACTCGAAGGACGTACTCCGAAAGCTTGGAACCAGGAGGCGTGCGCACCAGTGACGGACAGCTGTGGAAGCGATCGCGCACGTCGAGCCAGCGATTTGCCCGAGCGAAGTGTGCGCAACTCACAGCAAGCCAAAGGCATGGCGTCGTCGCCTCCCGTTGACTCTTTCCGCCAGCAGCACAGCGGTGACTCGCAGGACTCGGTGAGCTCCCACCACCGGTGCAAAGCTACGGCCGCGCGAAGGCTAGCGCTGCACGCTGGGGTTCAGACTGCCCCGTACTCGGCCGCCGTGGCCCGACGCAACGAGCGCGAACGGAAGCGCGTGCACCTGGTCAACATGGGATTCGCCTCCCTGCGCTCCCACCTTCCCGACTGGCCCGTCGCGTCCAAGAAGCTGAGCAAAGTGGAAACGCTCCGATCGGCCGTCGACTACATCACCAGGCTCAAGGAGCTGCTGGGAGAAGCCGCCCGGGAGAACCTCAGACCACCGTCGTCCATGGCAAAGTCAGACCCGAGTCCCAGCCCCGACTCGACGGGACATTGTGGCGGGGCTTCCGGAGACACTCTCGGAGTGGCCGTGAGGTCACCCATCAGTCTAGTGGATGAACTTGAAGCTTCGAGGGATGCCGGTGGAGACGAAAACAATCATTTCCTAGAATTGGCTCACTGGTTCGGCTACACCTCCTAGCTGCACTGTTTGCATATCGCACCACGCTGCTTCGTAAGACTGCATGGATGTCAAAAGGTGAGCGCAACTTTTTGCTTACTACAGCTTCTATGAAAACAAGTAAACGATGATTAAGATGCGAATTCTTAATGCAAATTCTCAGTGAAGCTTTGTGTCATGGCGAGGTACTGCATGTGTTCGAAGTTTTCGCTTCCCCTTCCCGAAAAGTATCAACTACGCAATGGATCATAATTTTTGCGAATTAGGGCAGAACCCACTACGGCGTCGTTCGTCTTTTCTGCGGATTAGTGTGGCACCCACTACACATCTGAAAGGCATCATATGCACCCTGTTGATGATGTATGTGGCTGATGACGACGTCGAATTGTAGCTGAGCACTTTGTAGCGGGCGTGATTTATTAATTAGCACACTCGATGCGCAAACGCGTGATGGTTAGTTGTTATTTTACTATTCTATCACGCTACATTGCATTGTCTAACGCAATCCTTGCCGTACATGAAGCTTGTATGTGGTCCTTTTTGACCAGCGTGGCTCCGAGGCCGAATACTATTCTGTCAAGTCGAGGGTCTGGATTCGAAGCCCTATCGGTTCCGACTATTTCTTTTTCGTTCACGTCTATCGGCTGCGCCTCCGACGGCGAGACCACTCAAAGCAGCAGTCAAAGCCAAGACCTGCGCTAAAAAAATGGCAGATCCCACGTATCATGAGAATCTATGATATGCGAAGCCCGAATGAGAATTGTTGATATGTCAGTTTAAAATCAGCACAACAATACAAGGTGGAGGTAAATGATGCCGTACATGACTTTCGTGTCATGATTATGATGTTTGGATGTGTCGTTTACCTTCGTAATCTATTCGCGTCACGTGATACCAAATTTAATATATGTGGAACTAGTGAAACGGCCGCGAGCACGCTATGAGCGTGGTGTGTTGTGATGTGCTAACATGACACGCATGTCAGGATTATCGTGCTAGTACCGGTCATATATTTCCTCATCCAACGACGTCACGTAACATCAAATTTGGCAAAACGGCCGCGAGCGCATCATGAAGGGCCCGATATACACCAGTGTAGCATTGACGCGTGCGAACGCTGGGCACACCGACGCAACGTTAGCAAAACGTGAGCACTCTGTATGATCTAAGTGTACTGCGCTGCAAAAAACACGGACGGGAAAAAGACAAGGACAAGCGCAGACTATCCCGTCTCGTGTTTTCTACCGCGTAGTACACTCTATATTCTGACGCCAGGCGCGACCAGCGTCTGTCGGCAAGGCCCTGCGGCAAACAGTGCGACATGCTGCATTTTGCGCCGATGCGTTTCCTATTTTCCTACCTTTTTTCGTGACAGAGGGACGCCGGACGCGCTGAAAAATGCGTGCGTCAAAGCAGCGCAGCGCGCGCCTGCGAGTAAAAAGCAGGGCCGGCGCCTGGCGTGGCAACGCCGGCGTGACGCGACGAAATAAACGCCGGCGAACACGCACACCGAGTCACGTCGAAATGTATTGACGCCTCGACTGTGGCATGTAGTCATGTTTTCGCATGACACGCATCTCATGATTATCATGTTTGCACCAGTCACATGCCTTCATCATCTATTATCGTCACGTAATACCAAATTTGGCCTATGTGAACTTACCGAAACGGCCGCGAGCGCATCATAAGTGTGGCATGTAGTCATGTTGTTACATGACATGCATGTCATGATTCTCATGTTAGAGTCTGTCGCTTGTGCTCAGCTATATGCATTAATGCTTTACCATACTAGTTTTCCAACATGCCTTGTGAATGAAACCACCGCAAGAGCTGCAGGATTATGAAATGTAAATCATGATATTCATAACATGTATATCATAATTTTCATGTTATGACTAGTTAATTATGTTCTCCATACAGCCATGTTATGTTATACCAAGTTTGGTATCGATACCATTATCGAAGCGGCTAGGAGAGCTAAAAGTCATAGGCGACTAGATAGATAGATTTAGCGAAAGATACCAGTTAGCGAAAGCACATGTTAGCGAAAGTCCAGCAAAGTGCGTGTATTATTAACTCACCCAAACATTATTCAGCAGAGAGTACTTTTCGTTATCGAGCAGGCGAATCATCGAGCTTTTTGCGAATTCACTGGTCGTATCAGCGAACGAAACAAACGTTGGTACTTATTCAAGCATGTCGGATTTCGATGCCGTTTCTTGCTCATTCATTGCCGTAAGTAGGTCGTGGTCAACGTTCATCTACCTGGCTGGACTACTGACTCGCAGGTCACGGGATTGAATCCCAGGTGCGGTGGCCGCAATTTCGACGGGGGCGATAATTATCGAGGCCCGCGTACCTATCTTTAGGTGCACATCAAAGAATACTGAATGGTCGACATTTCCAGGACCCCCCTCTACGGTGTATCTTATATTTAAAATATATGGTGGTTTAGAGACGTTAAACTGAGTAACTGTTATCGTTATTATTATTATTACTACAACTTCAACTATTACCATTTTTAGTGAGGTTGTTCTTATTGTTATATACGGACAGAGAAGGGACGCGGAGGTTCATTAGACAAATGACACAACCTCGGGAATAAAGTAGAGCTTGTCATCCAGCCATCCTCGCGATGAATTGATTTTATTCGGGGTGCAAAATGCTCTGCGGTGCATCGAAAGCCTGTCACACAACGGACAAAGCGCTCCATTTCTTACTAATATAACATTTTATGAGACCTTGTGCTGACAAATAAGTTATCTTTAAAATAATCCTTAAATAATTTAGCAGGAAGCATGCTACCCAAATAAAAAAAACTAGTTGTTACAAAAATTCTGATTGGAAAAAAGATTGCTCCCACGTTTAATGCACATAAATATACCCTATATAGTGTACGGGGGTATTGCCGCACCGGTGTAGGAGCACAGTTGGTGGAGCATCGAACGCGCTATTCGAAGGTCAGAGGTGCACCGCCTTCTTTGGAAAACTTGTCTTTGAGCCCACTTCTTTTTTTCACAATTACATTACAAGTACTTCCGATAAAATTACCCATGCTGTCACTGATTGATTCATATGTGGGGTTTAACGTCCCAGAACCACCATATCATTATCATTATGAGAGGCGCTGTAGTGGAGGGCTCCGGAAATTTAGACCACCTGGGATTATTCAACGCGCACCCAAATCTGAGCACGGACCTACAACATTTCCACCTCCATCGGAAATGCAGCCGCTGCAGCCGGCATTCGATTCCGCGACCTGCGGGTCAGAAGACGAGTACCTTAGCCACTACACCACCGCGGCGGGTCATGCCTTCAATGGCATCATTGCCTGTCAGTTCGCCTTTATGATATTGTGTCTCACCAAAAAAAAAGGGGGCCCCTAGAACTTCCACCTGCTTCGCAAGCAGGTTATGAATGACATTTTTTGTGAAGTTCTCAATCAGAACTAAGCACACGAAGTACCCTCTTATGTGACTTAGCTGATTTGCAACGAAGTCGTGCTGGCCACCTCACTCAACATAGAGATACTTTGCATGTGCCAATATCCTCGTGTAAATTACCGACCCTAAAAATTACGTTTTTGTCTTCCACATGTTCTGAACAAGTAGAAATCATGAACAGAAAGTTCTTGTATGTTGTCTAAAACTAACATGCTACATTGTAAATGGCAATTGTGTTTCATGGCTATAAAGTAAATTTTTGATTGGTTAATCAGTGCCAGTCATTTATTTATTGCTTCATTTTCAATGTTTTCATTTATTCAATTTTTAATATACTTTCACACTCATGTAGAGACCATAGCAGCTGGGCGTACCATTAACACCAATCCAAGTTTCATCACAAAGCCTATAAAAAATTGAAGCACTTTTTCTTTCTTTTTGAATATACAACAAATGCAACAAACACAAACACATGGAAACTGAAACCTAGAACACTAATATATGAATCAAATATGAAGCGGAGTTCTTCAACAAACTGAAATGTGCAACTAAAGAAAACACATACAAAATAAGAATTAAGTTTTGTTGAAAAAAGTGGAAGTCGAACAAATGTCAGTACCAAAATCTCGCTTCAGATAATCCAAATTGAAAAACATCATTACACAAAAACTGTTTACCAATTGCTTTAAAGTTTTCAATCACTTCGCAAAAACTGTCTTTCATACGGTGTTAATTATGGATGGATGTAGGCTATTGCAATCATACAACACGCGGAAAAATAGAAACCGAACGGTATCATCACCAGGATAGAATTTCATTAGTTTGTATGAATGATTATGGGGGGGCAATGCTTGATTGGGGAAAGGTAATGTATTTTGAGGCATCTAGTTTTAGTTGTTTGTGTATTGTACGATGCGGAAATTTCAGACGAGCTCGTTTCGCTCTAATTGCTTCCTACCCTCACTCTTCGTGGTCGTGTTGCACGTCTCAGTCTTTTTCACAAATTCTTTCATTCAGCCACACGTGACAACCAGCTTATCCAACCAGTACATTGGTCTTTGCACAAGTCACCAAAACGCTGTGATTCCGCCATATGCTCACACCACATCATTTCAGCAGTGATTCTTTTTGCGCACCGCTAGCGACTGGAAAGGCCTTCCGGTGGACGCGGCAGTCATCGGCGATTCTGCGCGCTTTAAGAATGCCATCCAAGATGCTGACTCAGCTGTGTCTTAACCTTTACTTTTATTACTGGCTTTTTTTATGTCGCCCACCTCTCATGAAAAGTTCCATATGAAACCTTTGACGATACGATAAATAAATAAACGAATAAAAATAGCTAAGGTTGAAGTCGCTTACTGCGTTAGTGGAAAAGAATGGCGAGTGACTGTTTCAGCATTACTTATGAATCAATCTAAATATCTTGCTTTCAATGCCACCAATTTACATGTATAAGTTTCATTGCGCGGAAACCATGCAACGTTAGCCTATCCAAGAAGAGGGCTCATAAATGCCGTATAATCTAAACGTTTCACGTTAGTTGCGGCCAGTCGTAGACTTCTCTTAAAAAAAAATGAGCTTTTTCAACGCTTTTGAGGTGACATTGTTAATATGTGATGCCAATTTGAGGTCTTATGTTATTGTTATACTGAAGTTCTTCTAGTTAAGAGGCGACCGTGAAGTTTGTGCGGAAAGATGTGACGGGCACTATTTCAGTCTTATTGTCTCGCCGCTCTTTTCCGGGGTGAACCGCATGCGTGCTTTCTTTGGTAGTGTCGCTGTCCAGTGCCTGCCATTTGGTTTTTAGGGGCGAAGCTCCTTATAGCGACACCCGTTCGTCCCTTGTAGCTGTTGTAGAATGTAACAAGTATAACATTTTGACCTCCAAGGTGGTGCCGGTGAGAGATTTCTTCTGTGCGTTGTTGAACAATAATAAATAGTACTCAATGTACATGCCAATGGCTGCTATGGAGAATAAGAGACAGGAGCATTCGGCTTTTAGTTAACGCGCACGCTGCAATCCCCATTAGCAGCCATTGTCATGTACATTAAGCACTATATGACAAGAAAGGGTTGCTACGTTATACTCGCTGGGTGTAACCTCCTTAGTTTTAGAATCGTTTAGCGAGCGTTGAGCCGCAGTGCCATGAATACAATGAACTATTTTATACCATGAATGAACTCGAGGTGGTTAAAGGTGGGAAGTAGATACGAAGCGCAAGCCGTAAGAAAGTATAAGCCGAATTTCCCTGTCTCTCATTTCCCATTAGCATCCATTTACATGTACATTGAGCACTATCTGAAAGGAAAAGGTTGCTACGTTATACTCGCTGGGCGTAACCTCTTGGGTTTTAGAAAGATTTAGCGAGCTTTTGGCCGCAGTGCCATGAATACAGTGAACTAGTATATACCACAAACTCGAAGTGGTTAAAGGTGGGAAGTAGACCCGAAGCGCAAACCGTAAGAAAGTGTGCGTGTGCCACCTCTCGTTCAGTCCTTTGGATGTCCGCTGGATGGTGGTGCTTCTATATGGGGAATATATGATGAAAAGATGCAAGATGGTGGCACTTGGAGTGTTGAATAGATGGACGAACGGACACACAGACAGATGCATGGATGGACGCATGAACAGACGCAGGGGAGCATGCATGGACGAACGCAGGGGCGGACGCACGAATGGGCGGGTGGACGCATAGACGGTCAAACAGACGGACACATGAACGGACGGAAGCAAGAACAAATGGATGGACGAACGCTTCGCCCCACTCTCCATCATTTACTCCGTGGAGATGCTGCCAATTTTTTTGTTACTTTCTGAGTGATCGAGCCAGTCAAGCTGCGAAATTCAGGTTTTTCTCGTTCATCTATCTTCTTCTACGCCTCCTCTCTAGCAATGCCAACGCAGGCAGCGTCTGCTATGCTACGCTCCAGAGTTGTCAAATCAACTTGAAGTAAGAGCATTCAGGCGTTTTTTTTTTTTTGCAGTGAGAGATGACGACGAGATCACAGCTCGGGTCACACGCATTGTCCGCCGCCGCCGCAGCCTGTGTCCGTAACCACACCGCGCGAAATTAAAATGTCTTTAGCACTAATGACACGGTGGGTCTCGAGCCCATGTCAGTTGAGTGCCAAGCCAGTGTTCTACCACTGAGCTACGCCTGTGCTTGTGAATTGTTGGCAAACTTGCCTTAGGCAGGCTTGATGTAGGGAAAGCAATCGCATTAATACGACTTATAATGCGTTTTAAAACAGCGACAGAACAGCCAGTCGTCGCACAATGCGACTAGCGTAACGAGTGGGCCGTCCAATGCTCCAACTCATTACAAAAACTTGTTCTTGTTCAGCTACTAACTGTGGTGCATACCGACTTCAGCCGTAATTTCTCACCGTCGTCAGCCACGGCATGAATAATTGGTATAAAATTCCTTGCAAGGGTTTGGCAAATACCTCGCTTCTCAGAAGAATGACGAAAGATGGCTTAGCAAATGCTCGTCTACTATCCCCAAAAGTTTATTAATAATGCCCTGTTGGGTATCAAGTAAGTGTGCTTGCAATAGTTACCCAATTAGTGTTTTGAAAATGCTCTTCCAGCTTTCACTGTGACTGTGCTGCGCCTGCCAGTTTTTTTTTTTTGCGCCTGTCGCTTATCGCGCTTTGGGTGGGCTTTACTTGTCTGTCTCAAGAGGATATAGTCATTTCTGTGGTCACGTTAAGAATAGCGCATCTGGCTTTAGGTAGTTGGCCGTTGAAGTCATCGGAGGTATGAAGAAGTAACGTTATTAGCCCACTGGCTAACGTGCATTCAACCAACGCTGAAGAAACAACATTAGGTAGTAAATATGTGCTTTCGTTCGTATTAGCGTGGATTTTCGGTGCAAACAATTGATATTTATGAAGAAATAGTATGTTCGACGTATAAACTATTCAAAGTGATCAATCTAACATCCTTTCTTACTTCAGTGAAATGTTTTATTTGAATTCATAGTATTTTCGAGAATGAGAAATTTCATTCAAAATACTCGCTTTGTCTGGGCCTAGTTTGTGATGATTATTTTATTGTTAGCACTTGGTGACTCTACTGCTTGCTTCCTGGAATGACCTGAATACCACTATGAATCGTCAAGGAAGGAAAGTGCTCAGGTATACTACCCTTGCAGCGTGTGATATGTGCCGTTGTGCACCTGCAGGTTTCCACAACGGCGTCGAACGATACTGCAGCAATGACGCATTATATATATATATATATATATATATATACAAACGTAAGTAAGAAAAAAATACAGAAATAAGACTCGGCCACACGGAATCGAACGAGGGACCGCCGCGTCATAAATGCGCGGCGCTAAAAATGAGCCACCGTGTAGTACCTCGGTGGTTGTTCAAACGGCAAGCTATTTATACCTACCACTTACCTTTGTTAGCGGACGTCTCGGGGAGGGGGGGGGGGGACTATCGTGTTTTTCGCATTATCAGCAAGATTGCGCAGTGAGCACGTGGTGGCTGCGGCAGCTCTCGTCTCTCACTCGTACTTTGGCCCGCGTAGAGAATAAGAGGGTGTACGCTCGATCGTGCGCCCTTATCATGCAGTGGGGTGAATCATAAAGTTTCTTAATATACACTAGAGGGAACTCTGGCGCTAGTGTATATAGGAGCTGCAACACACGGCGTTTCAGCGAGCATAGAAATGATGGGTAGCACACACATTTGTCAAATTTCGTACTTCTGGCCTGTTTCTGGCTTCGTGTATGTTCGTCTGGCTTGGAGCTGTTTTTTCACGAAAACATAAATTAGCAATATGTTCACCGTTTGCGCTTCACAACCTTATTCATTTAGGCTTACAATCTTGAATCAGGTCACTAACTGGTTTCGTTCTTTCTTTCAAAACAAAACCGTAACCAGCAATAAACAAAGCCGCAAGCACGATTCGCCACCCGCCAGTACGAAGACTACGCAAATGTTTGTACTACCCATAATTCCCATGGTCGCTGAACAATCGGAGTGCCAGAGTGCCCTCTAGTTAAATTTGGGAAACTCTATGGGGTGAATAGCACGTGCCCAGCGCATAAAGGTCACTGCAATCGTTGCACATCCTCCATTTGCGAAAAGGGTGCCCTTTTCAGACAGGGCGAAGTAACAACTGAGACGCTTATTCGCGCTCATCTGTACCTGTGAGTACGTTTAGTGCGTCATTTGTGTGTGAGAAACGCGAAGCACGTTTCTATCTGCTTGCTATCCTGCGCGTTACCTTCCATGTTTTGCTATCACATTCATTGCTTCGGCTTTGTGGCAAAGCTGTGACTTTTTTTGTGGCTTTTTGCGAGATGTTTTCGACCCAGCACTTTCGTACAGCGAGATGATGAGTGCTTTTTAAGTTACGTGTGACTTCAATAGAAATAATTATTGGATTCAGTGTCGTCTCTTGGTGTGTTAGAGCGATCTCAGAAAGATCTTCAAGCGTCTGTCGACTGGAGCGAAGATAGAAAGCATGTCCAAAGTAATTTCAACTTCTCGCTTGCTGAAACATCTACGAAACATCTACGAGTTATTTCCGCCTAATGAAAAAAAAAACATTCTCGCGTTTGAACGTTCATTAAAAGACAAATATTGCAATTTATTTTTGAATTTATTAAGGACAGAACTTTAGAACGGTTCACACTTGTGCGTGTTGACAATTCATAATGGTGTAGAATGATGCGCACTAAAAGGCAGAAACACAAGAAGAAACACAGGTGCACAGAGAAAGCGCAAACTGAAAAAAAATTTTTTGTCGAAAAACATTATACAGGGTGCCACAGGTAAATTTAGCCAGAGTTTTAAAATATGCCAACCCACAGAAATACGATGTGACCAAACGCCTGGTGGTTCACCGTTGCCTTGAGTAAGGAAGGCTAATTTTTGTGTTCTAAGATATTGTTTAATTAGATCTCTTTCATCAACCACCTTCTGGTGAAAGGAAGATCAATAAAAGATTTCTATGAGAACGTTGTAGACTGGTTTGAAAAACGTCAAAATCGAGAATTTTAAAATTTATATCTCTTAACTAGTTGTGTTTTTCTGATAATTACAAATGCCGACGAAATACGAACGCTTGCGCGCGAGTGCGCACGATGATTCTAGTGCTCCCTAACATTCCGCGTACAAACGATACGCTTCCCTCGCACCGATTCATGACAGCGATAAGCAGTCACAGTGGTTATCATTTTGTGCCCGATAGCAAAACGTGTTCATCACAAATCCACCGCCATTGTTGCGGCCCTGTCAAGACAGCACAATGGAGCAGATGCTTGGATCCTTCGTATGCGGAACGTTAGGGAGCCCTAGAATCCTCGTGCGCACTGGCCCGCGAGTGGGTCCGTCGCGTGGTATTTTTTTGTATTTTGCAGGCATTTGTAAATAGCACAAAAACACTAATAAGTAACAGATAAAAAGGTTAAAGTTCTCTATTCTGACGTTTTGTAAACCTATCTACAACTTTCTCATTGATTTTTTTTATTTATGTTCGTTCCTTCAAAAGTTAGGTAATTAAACAGATTCAATTAAATAACACTTCATAACACAAAAACTAGTAAAACTACAGGCAACGGTGAGCAGCATGCATTTTGTCCGGTCGTAATTGCGTGTGCCGGCATATTTTTAAACTCTGGCTATATTAAACTGGGCCACCCTGTATATACATGTAAACCGTGAATCCTCCCTCTGTCTGTCTGTCTGTCTGTCTGTCTGTCTGTCTGTCTGTCTGTCTGTCTGTCTGTCTGTCTGTCTGTTTATGTGTCCATCCGTCCGCACCTGCCAGGCGGTTACGTACCAAGAGAGACAAGCATGGCTTCAGGGGCTTTGCCCCTAATACAATATTTGTGGCGTGTGGCTATGACAGTATATTCTGGGAGCAATTGCAGTGCAAGATGGGGGTGAAGGGTGAATGCTTGAGTGAACGAGCACTGAACCGCCACCAGGTTGGAACAGTCAAGCCAAGCCCGACCTCCGCATCGTGGTTGCGTCATCCGCCTATATAGCACAACTACCAAGGCCCCTGACGCCGAGAATTAGTTAATGGAGAGAATATCAGTACAAGAAAATTAGGTATATTCTGGCATTAGTTAATCTCCTGCCAATGTCAGTAACCTTTCACATAGAGAGTACACGTTGGGTTTGCATAACAGTTTCCGGCGCACTGCTTAAACTCCTCAGGAGATAAAAAGTAGACACGTTACTAGCAGAACTCAAAAGGCCCAACGCAGACTTCCAAATTAATGGTCTTGTAATGACACATTTGCCTGTGTAATGAAATCCAGATAGGATTCTGCTTCATTGAATACAGTTTTCTTTTGAGCAGTTAAATTGTTTGATACCTACTAGTCCACAGTTTACCACGTGATTCAACTGCGAGAAACGAGCTTCACTTCCGTAGCAAACACACGAAGTTCGACAGTTCTCGGTGAAGCCAATTATCGACGTAAGCTCGCTCCATTATGGTTGTGCCACGGCGGTTCTTCAAACGCACGACGTCGTTCGGCACTCAGTGGACGTCGTTGGTGCGTCGCGTCAACCGCGGAGACATGGGTGGCACAATGGGCAGCCTTGAACCGTGCTTTATTTACTCAGTTTGCCGTACAACAGAAAGCGATTTGCGGGAGGAAGTGGCTGGGAATGGGAATGTGGGTGGTGGCTGAATGCAGGTAATTGCTGTTACGGCGATGTATGAAGAAGCGCCAAGTCATCACGTTTCCACGACCTATGTTTACAGCGCACACGTGCGAGACAACGATACCTAACACATACGGGTGCTTGACAAATTTTGCATTGCTTTACGCTTCTGTTTTCGTAATGTTCTCTCGCATTTGAGCCAAGCATTGAGTGCGTTGTTGCGCAGAAATGCGTTTGAGGTGGGTTTACTTCCCCTACACAATTTTACAGTATATTATCGGGGAAAAGGAAAAAAACTAGCTGTGCAATACAGGTACGCGACGTGAGCGTCGACATCGCCGTCATTCACCGCATATGTATACGTATCTATGTATATATTGAAACGCAAGAAAGGAAAATAACCCAAAAAAAAGACTTCGGTGCGTGGAATAAAACCTCCGAACACTAAATTGTGAGTACAATGCGTTAGCTACAGAGCCCCGAAGCAGCACCTCTTTGAACGTTCAAAAGGCGACGTATTTATATCTACCACCTACGCTGGTGATGGATATCTCGGGGCAACTACAATCGTGTTTTCAGCATTACCAGCTAGATGGCGCAGTGAGCGCGCGTCGCCAGATAATCGCGACGTGGTGGCGAATGCTCTCATTTCTCACGCGTACTTTGCCCGGTGGAGAGGGGACGCTGCCACCTACGCTCATTCATCGCGCGCGGGGGGGGAGGCAATCGTACGCCTTGGACTTTCACCGGAACGATTTAGTAGTAGTTACCGGGCACACAATGGTCACTGCACTCGTTGCACAGTGTCCGTTTGCGCAAAGCGTGCGCTTTTCAGACACAGCGAAGTAGCAACTGAGACGCTTATTCGTGTTCATCTGTACTTGTACCTGTGTGTGTGTCTCATGCGTTAGTTGTTTATGAGAAACGCTGGGCACGTTTTGATATGCGCGCCATTCATCGCGTTAGCTTCGAACTTATTTCTATCATGTTCAAGCACTCGCCCTTGCGGCAAATCTGTGGTATTTTAACAAAGCATATAAAAAATAAAAGTGGCAGGAAAGTACGTAAGTTTTCACAAGTAATTATGAGATTATTCAGAGTACTTGGCAAACACTAACACGATGGCTCCAAACCTGTGTTATTGGATGGCTTAGGAACATAGTAGTTATGAAAGCACAAATATGTAGTTCATAAGGAGGACTTTTGTTAGTACGTAAGTTGGATCGCCCGGAGTCTCAAATGAATTACAATATAACCTATTAGGGTTCGGTTTCTTGAATTTCATAACGTACAGAAACACCACCGATTGAGTGCTTTAAATCGAAATATGCCATGATACAACAAACGTTCGTCAGAATTTCAGGGTCATGTTCGTAGACAATCTGTAACATTAGGAAACAGTGCGTATTTGCGACAACCACCACAAAAATGAAGATAAGCGGAACAGAGTGAGGCGAACAACTAATGAATCATACTTTTTTGATTGTTTAAGTTACTTCTCATGAAGAGCAAGACAGTGAGGCGAAAGCAGTGGAAAACTGTTTATTCACCTTCTTTGACCGTCGGCATCAGCACTGCAGAGCAGTGTTGTAAAAGTTGGAAGTGACGATAAAGGATTAGCACACGCAATTGTACTAGTTTGTTGAGTTATAACAGAGGTCGGCAACCTTTTCAGGCAGAGGGCCGATCTGCATGAAGCCGACACAGAGGTGGCTTGATCAAAGTGGAGTCTTTTCGGGCAAATAGAAAGGAATTTTTTGTTCTGTCCCGTCGCGACTGTTTTGCTGTGGACAGGTTGATGTTCATATTACCTCGGCTACACCATATATATATATATATATATATATATATATATATATATATATATATATCTTCGTGAGCTAGAAAAAAAAACAAAGTTACCCAAAATGAACATCGAGCAGCTAAGAAAAACATAAGAGCACACTGCAACAAGTTGAAATCACGTTCGCATTGTACACTTTGTTTGAAGAGGTTCTCACTGAAATAAAATGTGTACACGCACACATTTCTAGGTCACCCTACAGTGTATGAAGTGACACATCAATCGGCGAATTGAGAATAATAAGCGAAGCAAGAACACAAATCGCATTTCTTTTCAGCATGCAAGCCACCAGGTTGCAATTTACACATATTACACAAGGCGGAAAAATAAGACAGAAGGCAAGAAACTCTTACAGTGATATATTTATAGGTGAGCCATATTAACCCACTCGTAAATATCTACGTCAACATTGGTAAACGACGATGAAGAAACACGTGGTGGTTTTCATTGATTAGTTGCGAAGACTTCTTTTTTTTCTTCCAGTCCAGCCCCATTTTCGGTCAAACATGCCGTGTCAGCCATCAGGTAAGAAGCGACAAGGGAGGTTCTGACGCCGTGCTGGGAGCCGCGTACTACGCGTGGCAACTCCCCCCCCCCCTCTCCAGTCCCTGCACTGTAATTAGACTGCGCGCATCAAGTCGTCGGCACAAGAAATGAACAAGTTGTATTTGAATACGTCACTCCACTAATCGAAGTGAACAAGCGAAAAATGGGGCCAGCCACTTACTGGTGGCGCGAAGACAGAGAAAGCAGTGGTGTTACCCTCCTATTTTTTTCTACTTTCCCTTTCCCACCCATTGTTATAGATTATTATTATTATTAATAATTGTTATATAATGGCTCCAGAATTTAGTATTTATGTGTTCTAAATGTTTTTCACCACATTGCATTGTTCTGATGCGTGCCACATAACGTGGTATATAAGAGTATTCATTTATTTTCACTTTTTTAACATGAAAAGCTGTATACTGCTATAGGATAAACAAAATTTATGTCCGCCAGTGGTGTCACGCACAGTCTCTATTGCCTGTCTGATCAGTAACGACATTGTTCGCGTCGTACCCAAGCACGCGCGCCATTGACTGTGACGTTGATCATCTTGTTGTAGGGATGGCGCCGAGCACGCGCGCATTATATAGTTTCTACTGAAACCTTCCACATGGGTATGCCACCAAAAACTCTAGAAGAGCGCCGACAGTGAAAACTTGAGAGAGCTAGCATTCGAAGAGCTGATAATGCAGTCCGGCCAATACAACTGGCCCGGGATGCCGAGTGCCGGCAGCCACTGCGTACCGTCGATCCGGTGGTCTTCCAAGCCGCGCTGAATCACGAGCGCGATTGCAAACGCCGGTGGCGGGCAGATCCTGCAAACCACGCCGCCAAGTATAGCTCACGACGTCAAACGTTTGCAACAGGTCCACACCAAACAAGCACCGTTGCGGGCACAACCACGTCAAAAAGGTGGTAGCGGTAGTGCGGTCGCTTGGGCGGACGCCCGCTTTTGGTGGCACTTTTGTTTCGGCTGCGACGTCTGTGACAACCTGTGGTTGTAGAACAACCACCGTGATTAACACATTGCTGAACGCATTTGACCACTCATTACACTCCTCTATATATGACCATGGTCATGCGAGGCACTATGCGCAGCATGTGAAATAAACACTGGTGAAGTCAAGCCAAACGTGTGTCTAACCTCATCAGTAAGCATGAAAACGTTACCAATAATTGTGAAAGGCTTCAGTGCGACATCGAGTAGGACCCACTGCTAAACACAGTGGCCGAACGTTTCTGCTTTCGCTGGTTAATCATTTGTAAGGAGTGCTTAGACGATGCTTCTTTATTTGTTATCATTGCCATTTACAGCATTTATAGGGAGACACTGATCCGGCCTAGTGACTTGCGGTGATGTCACTGGTTCTATGGCAGGAACACTTTGTGAGCTTTCGTGAGTATGAGAACCTCTTTGTGTTTGACAACCAACGAGTGAGAACACGCGTTTTTTTAACAGACTCGTAAGTCATTCACGTGGAATCCACGTAACAAAAACCACATTTGCAGGCTAGGTTTGCGTTGGAAACTGGGCACGCCACGGAGCGCTTACGGGACGTATCTCTTGGTGCAGTTTAATCGCCCTCCTGCAATACTACGCATTCATACTGACAGGACGTGAGAAGACTAGTGCTATGCTTTTGCCTCACACTTTCTCTTTTACGAGTGAAGCTTCTTACTCTTAGGGTATGTTCTTCCTCCGATGGTGTGTGTAGCCACAGGTGGCACATACCCGAAAAAGTGGTCTTTATAATGTCCGCTGGATGACGGCATTTCTCTATGATGAAGACATTATGAAAAGATGTGAGATCAATGTACTTGGAGTGTTCACTAAATAGACGGACGGGCGGATGAATTGACATACAGATAGACAGACGGACTGATGGACGTACATACAGACAGTGGGGCGGATGCGCGGACCAACAGACAGAGGGACGGCCACACGAATAGACGCATGAATTAACAGATAAACGGATGCACCGAGGGTCACTTAAATGGACGAACACACGGACGGACGCTCGGACGGATGCATGGACAAGCGATAGCTAGGACGAATGGGCGAACAAAAGCGCGAAGGGACTGGCAAACGCTTCGCCTCACCAGTCATCATTCACATCGTAGATATACTGTGATTTTTTTCTCATCCTCGTGGTCACTTCCCGTTCTTTTCTGTACATCATTGTCACTTATGTAAAACTGGTTGGTATTGTCTCATTTGTTGCTGGCAGGCTTGTAGGTGCAGCTGTTGAACCGATGATGAGTACAAGCTCATGCGAAAATTCACCGCCAAAGCTGTCAGCACAAATGATTACTCAGTGGAAGTTCAGGCGTGTAGCCCTGGTTCTTAGCAGTGAGTTCAACCCGACGTGGCACTCAAGCTTTTCGCAATAATTGGTTGCATGTTCGTGATCCTAATGGGGTTACACGCACTTTTGGCTTCAGCCTACCACAGTGTTTATTTACCATGTCGTGCATTGTGCCAGACATTATCACAGCCAAGGAGGAGTGTAATAAGCGATCTTATATATTTCACAAATCTTCAAACACATTGGTTGTTCTCCAACCACGGGTGGTCACAAGCGTCGCAGCCGAAGCCAAAGTGCCACTGGAGAAACTCCCACCAAAAGCAGCCGTTCGCCCCCACGAGCGCGCTCCCGCAACCACCATTTTGACGCCGCAGCGCCGCTCTTCGGCGTATACGCACTGCGTCGTGTCACCTATACACCGGAGTACGGCGAGCTCAGTGCGTGCTGCCATACTGAAAAGCGCGTCACGCCATCTGTTGCAAGTGTGGCGAAGCGACACCCTGCACTGCCAAGCGAGCAGACGCTCCGCAAACCAAACGCCAACTTCACAACCGGAGTCCGGCTGTTAGCATGTTTCGCGCTCTTCTTCTCGTAGAGATTTGTGCTGATTTCATGTGCAACGTCGAGGATACCTTCCTCGACAGTCCAGAATGTCAACAGCGGGTGCATTGCCGACCGCAAAAGCAACTTCATAGGGTGCTTACTATCGCGACTGAAAGAAACGCGAACAGCGGAAACCGTTGCTTTCGACTCAATCGCACTGCGACGTGCCTTGGCTGTGGCAAGGCAGAAGTTGTGTTGTAAGTCGGCGTCAATGTGATGCTAGAATCTCGCTCCAACGTGCACTCAATCACTGCATGTATTTGGCTCACTTTTCATCGTTATGCCTGCTTTCATTTCATCTGCATCGATTTGGTGTGTTTGAATTTTTCTTCCTTTATTTACTTTGTTTATCCGTGTTTCTGTCCTTTCTTCTGTCTCACTTGTCCTATCTATTTTTTTCTTTTTGCAGCGTTTTCATGTTGCAATAGCTGTTGTGTCGCTCCAAATGGAAGTTAAATTTTCAGGTATGGTTACACTTTGCAGAAACGTACAAACAGGTTTGTTTCCGATTGGTTTTCTTTTGAACGTTGGTTTTCCACTCGCTCTTTGGTTCCATTGTTGTGGCTACAGTCACTATTTTTGTTTTGTTCTCTATCGGGCATTTCCTTACTGGCGCCATAACATGTCTTCCCTTAAAGCCTTTATGTTGTATCTTTTTTTTTCCTTTTCACTGTTCCCACCACATTGATTTCGCTAAGTTATCGAGAATCTTGCCCAGCGTTGGCGTTCTTTATGAGCCTTGGCTGATGGAGCCATCTTAAATCGGCTTCGTTTCTTCCTCTCACGCGTGCTGTGTTGCTCATTTTCTCTTCCGTACGATTCGAGTTTCGAAAAGGAACGTAAGTTTTGTCAGGGTCACACGAAACTCGTTGGTTTCTTCGGGAACAACAGGGCCCCACCGCTGAGTGCGTTTCAACACAACCTCAAGCAAACTCCCGCTTGTCTACTACGGCGGGGACGTTCATTCAGCGAGAAATATTAATAATAAAAAAAGCTCCCATTCCCGCTTCCTTCCAAGTGGCCTCTGCGTTCACGCATTTACCTCGCTGAGTCGCGAAGAAAACCTACGCATGACGACTGCCTATGCAGACTTCACGTTTACTGGAACAAAAAAATATATATATATATATACAGAAGCGGAGAGCGGCCGTGTATCGCGGGGTCCATTTTCGCGAAGGTTCAGTTCGGCTTCAGATCGGTTTCCATTCAAGGATTGGACGCGGGTCCCATTGTGGGTGCTGCAGCAATGCGTACGTCAACTGAAGAAAAAAAAATCAGGTTAAGTAGAAACAAGGTACCAAGGCGTCCGGCTTTGTGCATGCGTATATAAAGAATCTGAGTGGGGGAACTGCGTTTATTGTACGTCTTTGCCGTTTCAGTTGCGTCGGTTGGGATGTGTTCTAGCAGAGGTGCTATTGGGAGACTCGAGAACAGTCTTGCTGGTTAGAAATCCGGCCGACCGTGGGTTTAGAATCGTTTTGTACTGCCGAGCGAAAAGATCACTATCCTTTCTTGTAGTGATTTTGGGAGCTCGCTCACTTCGGTGGCCTTGTGACTGCCATTGCGGCCTACTTGCAGTTCGTTTTCGATATCATTACTCTATAATATTTATTTCCGTTTTATTTCTTTTGACGCTTTTTATGCCTTTTAGTGACCGCGGTTGGATGCCGGATTAGCGAACTGTGATGGCGTAGCTCACTTGGCAGCGAAGAACACAACCGGTATGATTTCTTGCCTTCTTTTTACTTTTTGCAAGGACATTTTTTTACACCTAGATGCGGCATTTTACTCTGTGTCATATGTGCTTTTCGCTACCTTTGTTAGGTTGCTTGAAAAGTTTGAGAGCGGGAAAAAAACAGCAGGCACGTACGCAACTCAAAAAGAAGGTTTGCTCGCTCTGCGGTTGACGCGTTTAAGGTGCGCCGCTATGAAGAGCAACCTGAGCCACGAATACTGCTTAGGGATTGTCGTCATGCTTTCATTTGTGTAGTGTTGCGTAATATTATGCTCTGTGGGCCGCACACAGGGAACGTTTGCGTTCTTGTTGCTTCTGACTTTCGCCGAGGGTGTTCATTTATAGATGCCTAATAGAAGGCCCAGTATGCTCACCACGAATGCGAGTAGAAACGCCATATGTGTGATATTGAGTTTTTCAGATGGCCTTGATGATCCTCACTCTGCTCTAGATACACTTCTGATGCTTCGATCTTTCTCACAACGTGGGTTAAAAGAGATATAGGAATCAAACTACACGAATGTAACGTCAGAAAACGGCACTGAGCCTCGAAGGCCCTAGCAGAACTCGCTGAATTCACAGGCCACCAAATTGACTGGTCAAGTACGCATGCTTCGAATAACGCGTTCGATGCTCTAAGCACTGAGCTATCATGGCGGCCTCAGTACGCATGCTTGTGCAAAAAGAAAGAAAGAAAGAAAGAGAGACTTGTCCGACCTCGTTTGAACGTCCTGTCAGTCACTTCTCAGGATTGATTAAAGTTAATTGTCTGTCTGTTCGTTGTCTGACGCCAGCACCTGGAGTATCTCCGTATGAAGATGACAGCGCACGCGCTGAACGAGAATGTTGAGACGTGTCTGGCGATTTCCTTGCTCTCGCTGGTTACGTGACATACTCAGGGGTACTTAATTGACTGTGCCATTCTAACGGCTTATAGTGTAAACAAGGCTCCCGCATTTATCGTGAGATCGGGGTTAAGATGGCAGCACCATCACCACTCAAGTGTGGATAGGCGGCCGGCGGCGCGCACGCAAATGACGCAGCGGCGCTTTTCAGTTAGCGGTGTGAGGTGATTGTTGGCTAATAAAATGCGGTGACTGCAAACTACAAGCAATGCAAATGTCATCCACGGCCGTATCAATGCACGAAGTTCTATTAGTAGTGAGAGAAACGCAATCTGCCATTGTAAGGGATGTTCGCCTATGGTGACTGTCTGTGTTTTCGCATCATATCACGTTTTAGTATTTTTATCTTTAGCTAGTCAGCTTGTGTCCCGCCTACTAAGCGCTGTTGTAGGGCGACTGAATTTATTCTTTGGTTGATGCGTGCTGGTTTTGGATACTAAAATAAGGAAGGAAAATAAATCCTACATTGGGCGATGATATGTTGATGTTAACGTCCCAAAGCAAACATATTGTCATGGAGAAAACCACACAAGCCCACGGAAGCTGAAAACGTCGGGTAGCGGCTAGGTGACAAGGCTCGTCGAGGAGGTGGGGAGCGAGGTGTCGTTTGATTGCGGAAAGGGATTGTGCAGGCGGCAAGTATGGCTCGAAATGTGTGAACTGGTCAAACGGCTGCGAGTGTTGGCTGGACGGATATTGCTAAATCTCTTTCAACCGCTGTCTCTCGTGCAAACGGTGAGCGTTGGGGTGTAATCCTTGGAGTCCCATTCTGCGGTAATAGCAGCAACAATCGGAGTGACCCGCTTCGTCACACTAAAAGCCAAGTGGTTGATTATCAGACGTACGCCACACGTTTGACTTGTCCAGAAGCTGTATACATATATACTGACACATGCTCGTTAACTCGTACGTATATGCGAGGGGTCTCTGGAACTGTTGCAGCGGTTCTTTAAAAGGCGGATGGCAACTGTGCGTCATGGGCTACGTGGGTCGCCGCAGTGCTTGCGCGTGATTCAGGACGGGCGCGACCAGAGGTTACGGGTGGCAAAATTCAGTTTTCTTAAGTCGAGCAAGTTCCTCACGCACGACACTATGCACAAGTTTACGAAGAACATCAGGGTCGCAAGGCAATGCTGGGGTGGGGTCTGGTACCAGAATGGGTTGTTGGAAGTAAGAGCGCATCATGTAGATGCAGACAGGGTGTCTATATTTGTTTCTTTCTGTGTGAGTTGTTCTTTCGGCATGATGTTGATGATTTGTACAAGACATGCACCACTTAGCCCAACAGCGAGATTTACTAGGAGCGAGCTCTTACTACCAACTGAATGTTCATTCAGAAAGCTGTGAAATATATACTGACACATGCAACAATTTCATAGGCACATGCGATAAGACCTAATCGCAAATAAAAATAGCAAAACAGATAAACTATGTATGTGAACACCTTACCAACGCCCACTATGCCTTAGAGAGTTTACTTAGAGGGCGTTCGTAAGGGGGGGGCTGGCTTACATAGTTGATTTGTTTTGTTATTTGGTTTAGGATTAAGTTTTATCGTATGTGCCTGTGAAATCATTTCATGTGTCAGTATAAATTTCACAGCTTTCTGAATAAACATTCACTTGGTAGTAAGCGCTTGTCCCTGTCTCTGCTGTCCACGTCTACGTAATGCGCTCTCAATTCAAACAATCATCTACCACCAAGTCGCACAATCAGCCTTATTGCCCAGAATGGGGTGGCGGTCGTACACTGGGGAGCATTTCTGAAGAGATCTTTCTATTGAAGTCGTTTTGCTGACAAACTCTGCCACTGTTTCAGGAGGGCTTCGCATCAGTCCAGGAAACAATTGCTCCTTTACGCCATGCATAAGCAGACACATTCTTTTCGCTTTCGACATGTTTGTAAATAGCAGCAACATTTCCTCCACGAACATAGCTGACATGGCTACCTTTTCATTCGGCTTCTGAAATCTGCTCTGAAGGGCCTGCTCTGCTTACTCTTTTCGCTCGGGACTGCTGTAGGTTTCGCGTATCTGTCGTTCGAATTCCTGTCAGTAAGTGATCGACGGCTCGTGGTTATTGAAACATACGCGGGCAGAGTCCTCCAAAGCTATATACGCATACCCTAGCTTCTTTCTTTCGCTCCAACAGTTGACATCGGCCACCTCATCACAGTCATCGATCCTGTCCTCCGCGTCCTCAGAAAGATCACCATATAGAAGGGTCGCGGCAAGCGCGGTGTGTCGAAGACTAGCGATGGAGGTACGTGTCTCGCACCGTGCGTATCTAATGTCCGACTTACGGTTGTGGTCAACATCATCGAGAAACTCGCGGGTCGTGCTTCGGAGGCAGTCCTTGAAGCCGTCGGCTTTTGCGTAGGTTTTCTGGTTACGATGAGGTTCAACCCGTGTCGAGAGCTCCCAACTCCTCGGGATCAGAGTATATAGATGTTTAACGCAGCGGCTCCACCAGTTTGTCACAAAGAAACACAAACAATACCTTAGATCAGCACTGGTTTGTTTTGTTTGTTTGTTTGTTTGTTTACATCAATAAATTGCACGTACCCAGTTTGGAAGATTGGCTTACAATGCGACCTTAAGACTGCTATATGGTATTTCAAGTAAGGTGTGTGAATAAATACCAAAAATAATGAAATAAATTGGCAATAGTACATAAAACATTTATTTCAAACTACATAAAATATGTTTATGAGCTTGTACTTCAGACTGCCATATTAACCTGATGACAACAATTTTGGAAACTTAGTTAGGTTTTCGCTTATTGAAATGACGAAGAATTTTAAATACCAGGCTAAAGTGGTGCTCGTTCAGTAGTTTTAATGAAATTAAACAAGGCATCATAGGCATCGCTGTGCCACTAGCCCAAACCTGAGGCACCAAACCTTACAATATTTTCTTCCGATAAGCTCCTATGTATTTTTTCAATAGGCGTTTTTAGAAGTTGAGTTCTAATACCAGAACATCGTGAACATGAAAAAAATTATGTGCGTGTAGCGTAGCGCTAGTGGCGGCCAGCCGGCAGGAGTAAACAGATGACGAGTGCTGGTGGCTCGCAGCATGAGGAGCCTAGAATGTTCGTAGGCTTCTAGCTGGCTGGACGCTACGTCCACTGCTCTACTTTGTCAGCTCGCTTTCTCCTGTATGTCTTGTCCTTTCATTTAACGTGCGACGACGGCACGTCTACGTCGGACGCCGTCACGTCGCTACAATTGGTGACCATGGATACACGGACAAGCGACCGGCGCTGCACTACTGCGACCAAGCTCCGCAGCCACGTTCTCGTCATTGCAAGCCTGGCAGCCCCAATTCGACTCACCACTAACACTGTTCCGGATCTCTGCTCTACAGTCGTGGTTCGAGGAGTTTGCGGCGGCCTTGTATAACAACGGCATCTGTATCCAAGAGTTCATGTACAAGGTATTGGAATATCACCTTTCACATGACCTAAAACGCCTCCTCACATATTACTCTTGGAGCCATCGCCCGTACGATGACCTGCAAGACGCCGTGCTGACGTTTCACGGCTTCATGCTTGATACTTTTACCAAAAGCGACACAACTGCACCTGTGTCATCACCGTCCAGGACGCCTCTTGCACCACAGCCAGTTCAGACCGTTCCTCTGCCGACACTAGCAGGCCAAACAGGTAACGGAGACCAACCTTCCATGCCAATCAACTGGTCGTTCTAGAGACCTGCAGCCCCGGAATCCATAGCTGTTGCCTCTAGCATGCCGGATATGCCACCTCTCTCAATCATGGGTTCGAGCTGGCCACTGCTCCACGCACCGGTGGATTCACTGCGTAAACATACTCCGCTGCACTGTCTGCCCCGGGCGATTTGAAGACCTCAGCCTGACCAGCTGACCGGCCTGCAGACTCCATGTCTCTCCCAACACGCGTGAAAGCCAGGGACACCACGCCCACCATGGAGCCAGAGCCAACCAGCTGTCGCGCTGCATGCCATCAGTTTTCCCAACACACTGATAAGTCTGCTGAAACGCTCGTAGGCTCTCAGGTGGACCGCGAGTTCTTTTGCTACACCTCAAGGGGCAGCCAGGGTTTTCCAGACCTGCATGCGAGGATTTCCTCTCACCTGTCTGAGGACCCAGGCCACACGCCTTGTCACCAATCCACAAAGCAGGTACCATCCGGTGTCGCCGATGGCCATTCCGTATTACACCCGCCTTCTTGTCAACGCCGGGGAGGCAGCATCACGTCTATGCGCAGTGCAAGACCCACGGTCTGTCCAGAACATGCATTGCCCTTTCAACAGACGTACCGTTGTAGTCACTCAGGTAACTGAAACACGCCATGCTTAATGCGGCGTCGACCTTAGCGTTTGTGCCAATTTCTTCGCCACTACCTTCAGTGGTCCTCTCTGCCTTGCTTGCTGCTCCTAGCGAAGCGCAATCATCGTGGTCCTCACCAGCTGCGTGGTTCCCAGTGCTACCCACTGGAACTGTCGGACTCCTTCATACGCAATCTACCCTGACGATATTCGGACTTCACAGTGGACACTTTAGGAACAGGCGCACACGTGCATAGTGTTGATATGTTTCTCTTACATCTTTTCCATCCATATATTTTTATTGCGTAACACGCTTGGCGGGTAGCCCTTGTAGCGTAGCGCTAGTGGCGGCTAGCCGGCTGGAGAAAGGATATGACGAGTGCTGGTGGCTCGTAGCGCGAGGAGCCTAGAATGTTCGTAGGCTTCTAGCTGGCTGGACGCTATGGTCGCTACTCCGGCAGCTCGCTTTCTCCTGTACGTCTCGTTTGCTCATTCAACCAGTGACGACGGCACGTCTACGTCGGATGCCGTCACGTCGCTACATGCGATATTTTCCAGCTCTCCGCCGAATCATCAGAGGGGTGGTATCGTGAGACCATCCCTATACAAGTAAGAGTTTATAATAAGGGGACACGAGATCGAAATCTGGTGGTCATCCCTTCTGATTGTCGAGATTGGCTCTACTTCAACTTCCATGGATACTTATGGTGATTGTATTACGTCCGCATGGTTATTGCTTTCATCCTGTCTGTGTGCATAGCTTACCGAAACTCCTCGTCCTTCTATTCATCGATCACTCCCGTGCTGTCCTCGATTGTGTCGCTACCGTGTCACTACCGGGTCAGCAGCCATGTACCTTAGGCACTACACCACCACGGCGGGGCAACAGTAAGAACGATAAACTAAAATATCCGCGAATTGGCACGCCCAATTTTTCATATTCAGTTCTCCATAAACTGGACGTAGAAATATTCTTAGGTGGGGGGTTCAGTCCGCTTGTTCTTACTCCAGTACAACCTAATAACAAAGATATCAGTTCAGCAGGCAGCTTTTTTCGACAGATTACCACCATGACAGTAATGCAACAATGACTCCTTCATTTTATGGGAAAAATGCTGTTTTATTCAAAGTAAATAAAGTAAATAATGTCCACGTTTTCCGCCAGAGAGAGAGAGAGAGAGCTTTTTATTGAAAATCAGAGAATTTAGCCGGCATATAAAGTTCGCCAGAGTCTAGGCCGAAACATCGAAATAAACCACGTTGTGACCGCTCACGGAGGATACATGACCATATATATATATATATATATATATATGAGATATAACAGACAGTAATGCCAAGAAATGTACAGGGGAAGTTATTAGAATTAATGGAATGTAAATAAGAATAATATTGTGTTAATAATATTGTGTTAAAACACGGAAAAACGAGCCCTTAGGTATACACTTCTTTCCCTTATTTACATATATATATATATATATATATATATATATATATATATATATATATATATGGGGTTTAACGTCCCAAAACCACCATATGATTATGAGATACGCCGTAGTGCAGGGCTTTGGAACTTTCGATCACCTGGGGTTCTTCGACGTGCACCCAAATGTGAGCACACGGGCCTACAACATTTCCGCCTCCATCGAAAATGCAGCCGCCGCAGCCGGGATTCGAACCCGCGACCTGCGGGTCAGCAGCCGAGTACCTTAGCCACTAGACCACCGCGACGGGGCTATATATATATATATATATATATATATATATATATATATATATATATATATATATATGTGTGTGTGTGTGTGTGTGTGTGTGTTTGTGTGTGTGTCACGTAAGAAGGCGGAGATTGTTAGGAGAAGTAGATGAGGAAGAAGTGAGATTGGAATAAACCTGGCGTATGAGCCACGCCACGTCTCCCAGTCATCATAGCGTCACAGGAGTCGACAGGATTAAGACCTGGCCACCGCCCATCAACCTCGCATCATTCACGAAGCCACCGGCAGTACGCTTCAACTGAATATCGACCACAGAAGAGGTGATCTCAGCCGCATGCAATTACCGGCATTATGACAGAACCATCGACTGACCTTCCCGTCCCCAAGTACACCGGAGCAGTGGACGATGGACCTGTACAGGACTGGTTCGACCTGTTCGAGCTCCACGCTACCGCTGCGTCATGGTCGAAACCGGAGATGATCATCAACTTTACCGGCTACATCTCTGGTGAGGCTTTCAAAATCTACCCCACCCACATATTTCAGAATGACGAGTCATTGGAAAGGATCAAAAAAGAAATGATCGTTTGGTTTAAGGAACTCAATGACGACTACGACAAAGATTTGCTTATAACCGACCATCCACAGACAACCGCGCTTGGTCGCCGCAGTCAAAAGCACTACTCACGCGTTGGGACACCAAAAATGAAGCGGCCCTTGAAACAAGAGCAATTATAGCACCCTCTCAATAAAAGGCAGCCAGATCTACTTGCAGGAAGAGTGTGCCCTCCACCGCACCGCGTTTTGCAACTGCCCGATCGAAAACCAACCTTAACGTCATCACTGCACCGTAGCACTCACATTAGGGAGCCACCTTGTGCACAGTACTTTCCTTCTCGCGCACTTTAACCACCTGCTACTTTTCCGTCGTTTGGCTCTTCAGTTGCTCACAGCGCTCACCTCGCATCTCACATACTTTCTACAGTTGATATAGAGGTGAGTAAGCCTGAAGGGACTCAGCCAAGCTCTGGCCCTTCTGTGCAGATGCATGCATCAAAACAGCTTAACTCGTTAGTTACACAGAAAGACAAACATTTCCGACTGCAATCTGACCAAACTACGCCTGCTGCAGTGTCACCATCCAGTGCACGGACACCTGGGAGTCTCGGAAGCAGACAGGAGGCTCGGAAGACAGGAGGCTCGGAAGCATCAAATCGCACACGTTGCCAAGAGCTAGAAGCGTACATTAGGAACAGCGTCACAACAGCCTCCGAAGAGTCTCCAGTAAATTCGCGCGCACAACCTTCATTACCCGAAATGCAGCATAACACTCCACTGACTACCATCTGCCTACTGGACACCACATCAAGTTGCCCAGATAGTCAGTACTATGGTCAAAAACGGCTGCCACCTCAGCTCCTTCCACATCAACACCATCAATGCCAGAAGAAGCAAGCTCAAGAACAACAGAGTTTCCTTGGGCTACTCCAGCAAGGACGACTACGTACGAAAAAATCTTTGGAAGAACACTCGAGGGTTAAACAAAGGCTTCTACAAGCGGGTAAAGTGAAGCGACGACAAATTAAATATGTCTTGCTTTAGACAAACAAGTCTTCTTATTCAAGACATTTTCGCAAAAAGGAACATCGCAAAAGTTTTCTCCAGAAGAGATCAAGATTCAGGCTGCAATCGAAGCGGTTCAGACAACAGGACACAAAGCGACGAACAAGGCGCAAAACGACACCCTGTAGTACGGAAGAACGCAGGAATCACCGCATCAGTCTTGGTCAACAAACACACAGACGGGTGGCACAGCATGTGTACCAATCAAGGCAAAGAGCACGACGCCTACACAAATCTTGCTGCTGGTTCTCCAAAGCCTTCACAGCACGTTCATTCTTTGCAAGTATACAATCAGTTTCATCTTCTGCAGTTTCCACGTTCAAGGTGTACTTGTGTTTTCTAGAACGCAACAGTCATTTTCGCCCACCAGAACTCCAGCACTTACCGAACTGCTGCACTCTCCTGTGAACCTAAAGTTTGTTTACGGAAACTTCCGGGGACATGGAACGATCTTCCCTTTTTTGACAGTGTTCACTTTTAAGCCGTGCATGTTCCGTTTTTAATTTCTGTTCGTTTGACGCTACTTCTTTCGGGGAGAGGGGGAATCCTGTGACTTAAGAAGGCAGAGATGGTTTGGAGAAGTAGATGAGGAAGAAGTGAGAATGGAATAAACATTGCGTATGAGCCACGCCACGTCTCCCAGTCATCATAGCGTCATATATATATATATATATATATATATATATACGAGGGACTATTGGTCAGCTGCCCACTCGTAACAAGTTCACATGCTACGTGACGCCAAACAGGCTCAAAAAGAGTGTGCCACACTCGCCGCCATGGCTACTGGTGGCGCTGACTGATACTCCCACGTTTAATTCACATATAAACCCTATAAAGTGGCTGGGATGATAGCTGTCGTAGTAGCTCAGTGGTAGAGCATCGAACGCGTCATTTGAAGGCCGCAGGTTTGGATCCTGCTCACGGCAAGTTATATTTTCTTCATATTTACATTACGATTCGGTTGAATATCGTCCCCTCTAATTTCCTTGGCATTAATTTCTGTTAGATCTCAATATTATTGTGTAAAAACACGGAAAAATGAGCCCTTAGGTATACACTTCTTTCTTTATTTCATTAACGAGGGTCTCGTACTGGAAGACGTAGTGCCTTTAGGTTGTATACGAGGGACTATTGGTCAGCTGCCCACTCGTAACAAGTTCACGTGCTACGTGACGCCAAACAGGCTCAAAAAGAGTGTGGTACACTCGCCGCCATGGCTATTGTTGCCGCTGACTGACACTCCCACGTTTAATTCACATATAAGCCCTATAAAGTGGCTGGGGGGATAGCTGTCGTGGCAGCTCAGTGGTAGAGCATCGAACGCGTCATTTGAAGGTCGCAGGTTTGCATCCTGCCACGGCAAGTTATCTTTTCACCCACTTTTCTTCATATTTACATTACAATTTAGTGTAATATCTTCCCCTATACTTTCCTTGGCATTATTGTCTGTCATATCTCAATATTATTGTGTCAAAACACAGAGAAGTATACACTTATTATATTATATATATATATATATATATATATATATATATATATATATATATATATATATTGGACTATTGGTCAGTCGTTTACGGGTCTGGTAAGAAGCACCAAGATGCTGATGCTCTCTCTCGCTGCCCTCTACCCAACCATGACAGCCCACCATCAGCAATTTCCACCCCGGAATTACCCATCGCGGGTCTCAGTTGGCTAGGTTTCGGCCGCCCATCTACCCTTGTGTTGCATCAACGCGTTGACCCTTACTGCCGCTTTATAATAGCACGCTTAGAAGGCAAATCCACTCCTCTGAATGCCTGACTTCGTCCGCAAGTGAAACAATACAAGCTTCATGATGGTGTGTTACATCGCTATATTTACCACGTTGAAGGAAACGAAGGGTCCCCGCTACACCGCGTTGTCTACAACGCCAGGTTCTTGAGACATTTTGTGATGATCCTGCTGCTGGGCGTCTCGGCTATCACAAAACGTACGACAAAATACGCAGCTGGTTCACCTTGCCTGGCTTCTCATCCGCCATTGCCAAATATGTTTCTTCGTGTGCCTTATGTCAACAGCGGAAACGACCCCCTATTGCCTCCTCTGGCTTCCACCAATCTCTTCCTTGTCCTGCTTTGCCATTCGAAGTCGTCGGGATAGATTTGTACGGCCCCTTTCCCATGACCTCCAATGGAATTCGTTGGATCGTGACGGCTGTTGACCATCTCACTCGTTACGCGGAAACAGCCTCACTGCACGCTGGTACAGCCACTGAAGTAGCTGATTTTTTTTTCGTAACATATTTTTACGCCATGGAGCTCCACGTGTTCTGCTCAGCGACCGTGGCAAGGTCTCTCTTTCCTCTATTGTTGCTGAGGTTCTACACGCCGCCACCAACACTATCCACAAGACAACTTCTACTTATCATCCACAAGCAAATGGCTTGACGGAACGCTTTCATCGTACCCACTCGGACATGAATGTCATGTACGTCATTCCTAACCACACTAGCTGGGACGCTATTTCGCTATTCGTAACGTTCGCCTACAATGCAGCTACTCAACGCACCACCGGCTTTTCTCCCTATTTTCTGGTCCATGGCCGCTCTCCAAGTGTAACTCTGGACGTCTCCTTCCTTTCGGCTGCTGCCACCTCACCAAAATCTTTATCCACATAATTTTTGTCTCGCCTCGAGCACTGCCGTCATCTGGCCCTAATCAGCACCGGCATCTCTTAGGAAGCTCGCAAGTCTCGCTACGACTGAACTCACCGTGCTGTCACCTTTTCTCCAGGAGACGAAGTTCTCAAGATTCCCGTGCGTGTGCCCGGCTTACGTGAAAAATTCTTCGGTAGTTTATAGGACCTTATATGGTGATTAAACAAATGTCTCCCGTTAATTACCGTGTCTCACCACTTAACCCTCCCTCCTATCATCGTTTCCGTGGGACAGAAATTTTACACGTTTCTCGATTGAAGCTGTATACCCGACGCCCTTCTTAATATTGTCTTTCGCGCGGCCAGGAGGCCGCTTCCAGCGTGATGGGGAATTAGTGTAAGCGTTGTCACCGACTCTTCTTTATCAATGGGACGTATCATCATCATTTGTATAATTCCTCATCTGTAGATACCATCATCAGTGTGTGCCAGCTCGAGGTCGTCTCGAATAAAACTCTTTCTCATGATATATATATATATATATATATATATATATATATATATATATATATATACATATATATATACCAAAAACAAAAGTGATGGTGGGTCCGGGTAAGATTATCCGTATAGGGAAGAAGACGCACGTACGAAGTAGTTTTATTGAAGTTTCGGCCAGCGGGTCCGGCCTTCATCAGAACCCTGATGAAGGCCGGATGATTCTGATGGAGGCCGAACCTGCGGCCGAAACGTCAATAAAACTACTTCGTACGTGCGTCTTCTTCCCTATACGGATATATATATATATATATATATATATATATATATATATATATATATATATATATATATATATATATCTTGTAGCATTGTCATATGCCACAGGCAGGACCACCAGTAAAAGAAGAGAAGGAAGAGTGTTGTTGCTGTTCGTGCTCGCTCCGCTTGACAGCTAGTCGGACTCTACCTCTGCGTTTCCCCCAATAAAAGTGTATTAGGCTCACTGCTAAAGGCGTACGAACAAGTGGTGGAGAGTTCTGGATCTATTTCCCAATCTGGAACCCCGCAACCGAACTCTACCTTCGCCGTCAACGATGTCCACCCAACACTACCTATATATGGGCACAGCAGACCATTTCTACATCCCCACCTGCCCGCTGTGTCATTGTCTCGGGAGAGCGAGACCCAGCCATCTTCAGCGGCATCGATGAGCAGGACGTAGAGGACTGGCTCTCTTCGTACGAGAAAGTAAACGTTAATAGTAGGTGGTACAAAAACGACAAACTTGGCCACGTCCACTTTTACCTGAAAGGAGTAGCGGAGCTCTGGTTCAACATCCACGAAGCTTAGCTTACCGACTGGGCCACTTTCAAGATCACCTTCGCGTACGTGTTCTGCCGACCAGCAGTGTGCAAGCTCCGCGCAGAACAACGCTTGCGAAATCGCGCTCAACTGTCTGGAGAGGGCTTCACGTCCTACACCGAGGACGTTGTAGGCCTCTCCCGTCGCTAAAATTCCAACATGTCCGAAATATCTAAGGTCAAACCTTGCGTCAATATTATGAAAGGCATTGAAGATGATGTCTTGCACATGCTGGTGGCGGAAGACCCGCGAACAGTTGCGGAAGTTATTCAGCACTGCCAAAACTACGATGAGTTGCGATGGCAGCGCATTTCAACGCGACGCTCTATTTTTGACATGACGACCACATCCCCATTGACCGTTGGTGCAATTTACCGGAGCAGACGGTACTGACGCCGCAAATCCAACAGTTCATTCGAGAGGAAGTGGCTCGCCAGTTGTCTCTTGCGCCCTTCCTTCCTTGCAATACTCATGGGCTGACCTCGTCGCTGCGCCAAACCATTGAAGAGGAAGTCTGCGAGGCACTCCTGCCAACGTACCAGCCACCGCCTGTGTCCGCTCCCCTGACTTACGATGACGTCGCGCGAGGGCCGGCACATGCGCCGTCAAACGTCGTCGACTCTGCCGACAAAACGAACGCCCTCTACGCAATACGCGTACCCGCAGGTACGCATGTTCCCCTTTCCCTCTGTCCTTCAACGCTTCCTAACAATTGTTGGCGCACACCAGATAACAGACCCATCTGCTACTACGGTCGTCTGCCTAGCCATGTTAAACGGTTCTGTCGCCGGCGCGTCCCTCGTCCAGGTACCATCAATAAAACCTGTGGCTACGCCCATAAAGAGCCACCAGAAACGCTGACTCTCGATGCTACTTCGGATACCCCTCCTCCGAGCCGCCGCGTCTTCAACCAGCACCGATCGCCTTCCCCACGGTGACGTTCGCCTTCACCGATGCTTCGGCTTGCACCACCTGCCAAAACGAAAAACTGACCATCGCAGTTCCGGAGGCAAGAACTGCGCCACCGTCTAACTCGACAAGACCTCGTCCTCTACCCCCTATCGAAATCACTGTTTTTATTGAAGGCGTTGCCGTTCAAGCATTAATCAATACTGGAGCTGCCGTGTCTGTATTGAATGAAGCAATGGGTCGCAAGTTAAAGAATGTTACACTTTCACTTTCCTGCTTCTCCCTGCGCACGGCAACCGCGCGTCAAGTAAACCCTTTTATTACGTGCACGGCTCGGCTACTCATTCAGGACGTTCTGTACGTGGTCGAATTCATCGTTTTTCTATACTGCTCGCATGACAAGATATTAGGCTGGGACTTCCTTTCCACACATCATGCCGTTGTTGATTGTGCCCGGGCCGAACTGAAATTATTACTCGCAGACGACAAGTTCAAACAAGCCATTCATTTCCCGTGTTGTCGTCGCCGCAGACACAGATATCACACCTATGTCTTCGGTAATTGTGCCAATCTCCTGCGACCATGCTGCTTTATCGAACGACATGTTCACGCCGTCTGAAGACCTGATTTCTCGAAAAAAACGTTCTTCTGCCTTTTGCTCCTATGATGGTCGAAAACACTTCCGCAACCATTCATGCCACGAATCTCCTTTCAGTGCCAGCCATATTATTCAGTGGCGAATGCATCGGCTGTTCTGAGGACATTGAGTGTGTTTGTGCCCGTCAACTGCTCAATCGCGCCACAACCCTTCAGATTGCCAGTATTACTCCCGCGTCCACGCCCACCACATCTTCCCCAGACGCCTTCCTTCCATCGATTGATTCGGACCTTCCTGTTGTCCAACGAACCCAGCTCTCGACACTTCTCGACCGCTTCCGGACGTCTTTCGACTTCAAGCAAACCACTTTGGGCCGCACATCTGCAAATGTTCATCGTATAGAAAACGGTGCCCACGCACCATTGCGTCAGCGTCCATACCGGGTCTCTCACTCCTAACGCCAATTTAATGATAATCAAGTGTCTGATATGCTCATTCGTGGTGTCATACCACCGTTCAACAGTCCATGGGCCTCTACAGTAGTATTGGTCAAAAAGAAGGACGAGAGCATCCGATTCTGTGTTGATTACAGACGCCTTAACAAGATCACGCGCAAAGATGTTTATCCGCTCCCCAGAATTTATGACGCTCTCGACTGTTTGCAAGGAGCAGAGTTCTATTCCTCGCTGGATCTTCGATCAGGATACTAGCGAGTACCCATGAATAAAACTGACCGCGCCAAGACTGCGTTTGTAACTCCGGAGGGCTTGTACGAGTTTAACGTTATGCCAATTGTTCTTCGGAACGCCCCTGCCACCTTCGAGCGTCTGATAGGCAACATACTTCGAGGCCTCAAATGACATACGTATCTTTGCTATCTCGACGACGTCGTCCTTTTTTATCAAAAGATTTTGATACTCATCTTGTGCGCCTCGCAAGTGTCCTAGAAGGCCTCACACATGCTGGGATCCAACTAAATTTGAAAAAGTGCCATTTTGCCACCCGGAAGCTCACCATCTTAGGGCACGTTGTCAGCAAGGATGGTGTTCTACCTGACACTGCAAAACTCCATGCTGTCACCCAGTTTCCTAAGCCATCGACACTAAAAGAACTCTGGAGCTTTATCGCCTTATGTTCATACCTTTGTCGATTCGTCCGTAACTTCGCATCTGTAAGAGCCCCTTTAACAAGGCTACTTTCTGTCAGTGAAGGAATTTCGGCGTGGTCTTCCGCTTGCGATGACACATTTGGAAACTACGTCATTAGCCGACAACTCAACCGATTCTCCGTCACTTTGACCCAGATGCCCCTGCCGAAATCCACACCGACACTAGTGCAGTCGGCCTTGGCGCTATTCTTGATCAACGCAAGTCTCGCTTCGACGAGTACGTGGTTTCTTATACCAGTCATACTCTTACTTGGACTGAAGAGAATTAGTCGGTCACAGATAAGAACGTCTGGCCATCGCATGGGCAATCACAAAATTTCGACCCTACGTCTATGGCCATCCATTTGACGTCGTGACTGATCACCGCGCCCTCTGCTGGTTATCGTCACTTGAAGACCCGTCTGGCTGTCTGGCTTGTTGGGCATTGCGTCTCCAAGACAATGATATCCACGTCATCTACAGGTCGGGCCACCAACATTCAGATGCCTATGCTCTTTCTCTCTCTCTACTTTCCCATGAACATGGAAGTGCGTCTGTTTTGAGTCTCGATGCAGCGACACCTTCGTTCACTGACATGCACTCCGAGCAGCGCCAAGACGCTTGGATAGTCTCTATTATAGAGGTACTGCTTCAGCCACCCCAAGGTACCACCAATCATTCACTACGACATACAGCTCGACATTTCGCCATCCACGATGGACTCCTGTACCATCGCAACTACCTTTCCGACGGCCGCAAGCGGTTGCTTGTGATTTTTTGCCACCTACATGCTGCTATTTGCGACTCTTTTTACGTGGATCCTCAATGCGGCCACGCCAGTGTGATAAAAACGTATGCACGCCTCCGGCTGCGGTACCATTGGCGCGGAACGTACCGATTTGTCCGTCAGTTCATACGTTCGTGTTTCTATTGTCGACGTCGAAAAAGCCCACTGACATAGCCAATGGACAACTGCAGCCGTTGTCTTGTCCATCTCGCCCTTTTGACCGCATCGCAATTGACTTGTACGGTCCCCTTCCTTACACTCCTGATGGGAACCGCTGGTTGGTTGTCGCTTCGTTAACTTGACGCGGTCTGCTTAAACTGCTGCGCTGCCAGTGGCCACATCACGTGAAGTTGGCTTGTTTATCCTTCACAATCTCGTTCTTCGCCAAGGCGTGCCTCGTGAGCTACTCAGTGACCACGGATGTACGTTTCTTTTGAAGCCGTACAAGCCCTTCTTAGAGAATGCAATGTTATGCCTCGGACAACTAGCGCGTACCATCCGCAAACGAATGGAATGACCGAACGGTTTAACTGCACACTGAGTGACATGCTGTCTATGGACGTGTCCGCTGACCACACGAACTGGGACCGCATACTCCCCTTTGTTACTTACGCTTACAGTAGCGCCATTCAGTCTAGGACAGGGTTCTATCCGTTTTTTTCTGCTCTACGGGCACGAACCTCCCTCATTCATGGACACGATTCTCTTGTACCGTCCGGACACTTCAGAATTCACAACTCTATGCGACGTCGCCACCTAAGTAGAAGATTGCAGGCAACTCGCACGTTCTTTAATCGCACAAGATCAAGCGTACCAAAAATACCATCACGATGAAAAGCTAGCTCCCCCCCCCCACTCCAGTCATACTATCCTGGCACGTTGGTATGGCTTTGCGTTCCCTCTTCTGCTCCTGGTCTTTCCACCAAGCTACTCCCGAAGGACGAAGGCCCCTACCGAGTGCTACGTTAGTCCTCACCGGTTAACTATAATGTTGAGCCGGTTCAACCATCGACAGACCGACGCTGTCGTGGTCGCCAGACTGTTCATGTCAATCGATTGAAACCGCACTACGACCCACCCATCCTACCGGCTCCATAGGTCGCCAGGATGGCTCTTTTTCTGGGGGGGGGGGGAGGGATTTGTAGCATTGATATAAGGCACAGGCAGGAAAACCAGTGAAAGAAGAGAAGGAAGAGTGTTGTTGCTGCTCGCGCTAGCTCCGCTTGACAGCTAGTCGGCTTTACTTCTGCGTTTCTCCCAATAAACGTGTGTTCGGCTCACTGCTAAAGCCGTACTAACGATATATGTACATACATACATACATACATACATACATACATACATACATACATACATACATACATACATACATACATACATACATATATATGTATGTATGTATGCATGTATGCATGTATGTATGTATGTATGTATGTATGTATGTATGTATGTATGTATGTATGTATGTATGTATGGCGATGGCGTAGTGGTTAGAGCATCCGCTTCCCATGCAAAAGGTCCGTGCGCGCAGTTCGCAACCGGGTAAAAATATCCGCGTGGTGATGGAACTGCATTAAGAGGCCTGGGGTGTGGCCTCACCGGTAACCACCACCGGGAACGTACTCCCTCACCAGAGAAGGGTTGGCCACCCTGGTGCAGTATCTGGCCCCTACCTCCCACATGCATACGTCAAATAACTCACGGCCCTCAGACCCCAGCAGCTGCGAAGCAACTGACCACGGCGGTGGTAAGATCTGCAACGCAGCAGAGGTTGCAAAGAATCTCTGGATCCGGACAGGCTGCCATTGGAACCTAAACTTGGCAACGTTTATTATTTTGAACATTATTTCAACATTACTTTTTCAACATTATTTCGAACATTGAAAGTGGGTGGTGCGGCCTGAATGTAAATTTCAAGAAAGTTTTTGTTGGGGTCTGCTATCGCTCCCCATTAAGTGATGCGTCATTTTGTGATAGCTCGCACGACTGCTTAAATCAAGTCATGGTTCGTTATCCCAATGCACAACTCATACTAATGGGGGACTTCAACTACCCGAATATTGATTGGTTGCACGCATGCCCACTTACCAACTCACCGACAACTGAGGCCAACCAGTTTATCACCCCCTGCATGGATTTTGGTTTAACATAAATCATCACCTCACCCACACGTGTCACTCAAACTTCTTCTTCCCTTATAGACCTAGTACTAACGTCATCAGTGACTGTCACGTCACCCGTATTGCACATGCCTGGCCTGAGTGACCATATTATTTTGCATTTCACGTTCGATTTGTCGCATGCACCATCAGTAAAACAGTCCAAGAACATCAGAGGCTACAACTAGGGTAACTTTCTAGCCATTAATATGAACTGTGCTCCTTTTAAGACATTTTATTACCAGGTTATCTTGGGCAGCTCAGTAGAAACTAATTGGTGTTCGTTCCGTGATAAAGTGTCTGAACTAATTCATGTCCATATCTCTCTTCGCTGGGTGTACTCCAATAACCAAGCTCCATGGTATAACAGATACTTAAACCGACTTTGTAACAGGAAAAAAAAAGACTTTTTAGAATCGCCAAGTATTCACTTAAACCGGTCAAAGGGACAAAGTACAAGACAGCCTCTTTAGCAAATTCGCGAGCGCTCAAGGCTACTAAACCCTCGTTCTTCAATGTAGCCCTGTCGAACATCCTGAAGACTAACCCTAAACGTTTCTGGAGTATAATGAAACCACTTAGCACCAATGAAGTATCATTGCTTACACCCACCGGCGATCCTCTTCCCGACCATCTTTGTTCTAATGTGCTAAACGATACATTCATTAGGTCGTTTTCTTCATCTAATTATATCCAACGTCCTGAGCTTCAGTCGTACAATCATTTTGCAATGGATCCCATCACGTTTGACCCGCATGGCATCGTCACGATTATCGACAACCTGAAACTAACGCCTTCTCATAGTATTGATGGAATTATTAGTAAATTTTTAAATAATACTAAAGAATACAGTTCCATTATCATGAAATGGATATTTTCACAATCTTATCAAGATGGTGTACTACCTGAAGACTAGAGAACTGCTGCGATTATTCCAGTACATAAAGGCGGTGATAAACATAATCCACCTAACTATCATCCTATATCTCTCACATGTGTACCATGCAAAATAATGAAACATATAATATTTTCTCATCTTGTTAATTTTGTAGGGGATAATAGCTTCTTCTCTTTAACTCAGCATGGCTTTCGAAAGATTCTATTTTGTGATACTCAACTATTTTCTTTTACTAATGATTTGCAATTATTTTTGGACTCTTCTTCTCTATCTGACTGTATATTTCTTGACTTTGCTAAAGCGTTCGATAATGTTAACCATTCCCTGCTCTTACACAAACTAAGTGTTCTAAAAAATTCACCCTGCAGTTTTTAACTGGTTTCGTGCATTCCTTTCTTCTCGTGTTCAATTTGTCAGCACTAACGATGTTAATTCTTCCTCTGCACCGGTTGATTCTGGGGTTCCTCGAGGATCAGTCCTTGACCCCCTGCTATTCATAATCTATATAAATGACTTATCTTCTACTGTTAATTTCAAATATTATTTGTTCGCTGACGACTGTGTGATTTACCGTAAAATATCTAATGACAATGATGTTCATTCTCTTCATGCTGATCTCAATGACATACTTACTTCATTGGTGTCATATTTGAAAAAGGAGACTAAACATTAAAAAAATGCAAGTCTATGAGAATTTCCCGGTCGAGTACAACTTGTCCAACTCACTTTCTTCACAGTCACCCCCTTGAAACTGTAACATCTTACCGGTACCTCGGCGTCCACATAACTAACACTTTGTCCTGGAAATTACATACAGAACATATAGCGTCCAAAGCTAACAAAACACTGGGTTACCTTCAAAGAAACTTCTTTCTTGCTTAATCGTCACTAAAGTTATCACTATATACCACATACTTCCGTCCTCAAATAGAATACGCTTCATCTGTTTGGGACTCAGGTCGCGTAACATTATCACACATGTTGGAATCCGTTCGAAATCGTGCAGCTGGATTTATTTTGGCTAACTACCATCGTTCAGCTAGTGTCACTCAAATGAAGGCATCTCTAAACATCATCCCACTAGTTACCCACCAAAAGCGCACTCGCATTTGTCTGTTTCATAAAGTATTCTATCATAATTCGAAACTCCGTTCTCGTTTAATCCAAGCTGCTCCCTTCATTTATCTTCGCCGTAATCACCAACAAAAAGTCACAGTCCCCCATTGCAACACAGTAACATGTGCCCAATTATAACTACCAAGAACTTGTAATGAATGGAATTCCCAGCCTGCATCAATAACAACCATCAATGAATCCATTCAATTTAAGAATGTCCTTAAAACAATGATTACCTAATTACCCCCTGTATGTTTGTTGAACAGTTTATCTGTATTGCTTTGTGCCTTCACCATGTTATAAAAATAAAATTAGTGTTATCATTTGCTTTAATATGGTGTGAGTTGTTAGGAATAATAATCTTTGTACCCCAAGTAGTGGCGATTTTATGCCATTTTCTTTGTATTCCTTGTTTCTTCATTGTTGTGCATGCCCTTTCCCTCTCAAATGTACTGTGTACCCTCAGGGTAAATAAATTAATAATAAATAAAAAAATAAAAAAGGAAGGTATATAACAGCTGTATGTTGCCGGTACTTAGCTATGGAGCAGAAACCTGGAGACTTACAAAGAGGGTTCAGCTTAAATTGAGGACGACGCAGCGAGCAATGGAAAGAAAAATGGTAGTTGTAACTTTAAGAGACAAGGAAAGAACAGAGTGGATTAGGGGACAAATGGGGGTTAAGGATATCGTAGCTGAAGTAAAGAAGAATAAATGGACATGGGCCGGGCATGTAGCGCGTAGACAGGATAACCGCTGGTCATTAAGAGTAATAAACTGGATTCCCAGAGAAGGAGAGTGCGTTAGGGGGAGACAGAAGGTTAGGTGAGCAGATGAGATTAAGTTTGCGGGTATAAATTGGCAGCAGCAAACATAGGACCGGGTTAACTGGCGGAACATAGGAGAGGCCTTTGTCCTGCAGTGGACGTAGTCAGACTGATGACACACACACACACACACACACACACACACACACACACACACACACATACATACATATATATATATATATATATATATATATATATATATATATATATACAGAAGCAGGAAGTGCCCGATAAATCAAAGGTACCCTTATTGCAATAATACGAATTCTTCTGCATACAAAGCCGCCGAAGGCTGACTCACGTATTCATCGTTAAGTTTTATATAACATAATATTCTTGAGTGATTTCACGTGTTAGCTTGCCATTATGGCGATCCAAGACATTCCGACCACAAACTGAGGCTCGCAGCCACAAATTTCGCGGTGCATCCCAAGGTTGGAAGTTATCCTGTGACATAAGTCATTCTTACGCACTTCTAAACTTTTAGTTATAGAACTCCCAGTTTATCCTGTGCAACTGCGCCCAAAGAGTAACCGAAGCCTGTGTACCACGCCCGCGGAGCAATCTACAAAGTTATCAGCATGTTATACTGCACATCACCATCTATTACATGACATTTCATTAAGTCTTCGTGCGTCAACCTACAAATCTGGCCAACATTGCACAGGGCTGGTAAAACCACATCCACACCTTATCTTGACCCATTTTTTTTCAGGCCATCAGATATCCTGTGGATATCTATGGCTTGTTTGCAGTTGGCGTGCGTGGTTGGACCGGACGGGTTGGCACTGTTGGCCCATGCTGTGACATAGTGGTCTGCTGGAGTGAGCGGCGTCACGAACGCAGCTCCAAGAGATGTCTTCGAATGAGAAGAGGTCGAAGTAATCCTAAAGCTCCTCCACAACTTGAAATAACATGGTTCAGCTGACGCTTCTTCTCACTAACAGCATGGTCGCGCCGATGAAGAAGAGGCCCGAGCGAAAGGCAAATCGTGTTATATACAGATGAGGAAGATGAAATTTAATCAATGCCTACAACATGTGTGAAAACATACGTGTAGCGAACTATAAATCAGTTGATATTCAGAGATCGTGTCGTACCCCTTTTCATTCCACTCTTAGGCATCTCATTTACGTCTTCAGTGGTAGTGCTTTAAGACTTTTAGTTTTGATCACACTCTACACCAGGAGCAATATTTATTCTTGGTGTTTTCTCCAAAGTAACGATATAATAATAAAAGTGGAGGGCCGCGGCAATATTGCCCAGCTAGGGTTTTTTAAATTACACCCATGTACAGACGCGTCCAACAGTTTTTCTTTCATCGAAAATGCAACTGCCACAGCCACGATTCGATAGGCTGACATGTGGATCCGTAGCCAGGCATCATCGGCACTCGACCGCCGCGACGAGTCGTAAATAACGAGAACAACGGGGCTTCGGTTGAGTATTCCATGGCATTCACAAATCCGGGTACCTTCATTAAACTATATTCTCCCTTTCACTCGGTTTTTTACTTCGTTCTTACCTCTCCCTTTCTCTCTTTTTTCTCTCGCTCATCCGAATTTTTGCATCCGGGCAAAAGGGCGAAGCGAAGAAGAAGACGACGAACAAAGCATGCGTCGTGGTTTCTTGTCGCAAAAAAGACAAGCTAAATTGGTCTTTTGCAATTCGCTTAACTGACTTTAATCCTATTTATCATGCGGAAATACTTGCCATATAGCTTTACGGATAGTAATTAGCCCTATCATTATCAGAAGCCGTCATTTTGACAGACAGCCTATCCGTCTGTTCCTCTGCATCACATTTTTCAATTTATTTAGGAATATTTGACTCCCTCACCCCAAGACATATACGTATTATTCAGTTGGTATGGGTACCGGGGCACAAAGGTATGAACAAGCGGATGCACTCGCACTTTTATCATGTAATGGTTCGATAATGTCTATTTCGCTGACGTTGGCGTTTGTAACTGCAGCGCGTTTTGAAAAATTTGCCTTATCGGACAATTTCGCAAAGTCTGCGTTGTCAGTTTCTGAGTTCCCTCACCTCAATTATCGTTGCAAAAATCAGTGGTGTTTATCCAGAAGGACCGAGATCACAGTTACCGAAATACGATGCCGAGTCCCCCCACTGAATTTTTACCTACACAGGTCTGGTATGGTACAGTCACCTTTATGCCTCCATTGCAATGAGTGTGAATCTCTTGATCATTTCTTTCTAACGTGCAGATTATTCACCAATCAGAGGAGAAGACTTCTTGACGAACCGCTTCGAAGGTTGAGATTAAATTTATCCCTTCCGGTTCTTCTTACCTTTGGGGCTACCGTTCTGGGTTTTAGCTACAGGAGCGTTTCGAAGCCGATTGCGAATTCCGTCTGGAGCCGAGAAGAATAGAATGCTATGTTCATTGTTTAAAAAATTATCAAAATCAAGCGTATTCATTAAAATCTCAACATTTCTAAATTATAAACAGTTCCTTTTTAAGTAACAAGACACCGTTCGTTTCATGGCCGATCCCCCATGGTGGGTTGCGCCAGGATAAAAGGGAGAAACAAACAAAATAAACCGTGGGAATAACAGTTCTGCTCTATTATCTCGGTGTAGACCTTGCAATGTGGTGACGATCAAAAGTTATTCACAGACTTCAGGGAATTTATTCACGATAGAACACTCGAACTGACCCTCAGCCCATCTAGACTGGCGCTGACCGTTCAGGCACTCATAAGTTCTCTGATAAAACAAAGCGCAATGCTTGCTGCGAATGTTCGTGCCTACTACTGCCCCAGAAACGGCGGTCTGAGCTTTCTCAATTGCAGTGATTTTTTGTCATTTTGTTAGAAAAAGAACTGAAGCCGAAAAATGGCTCAAGGCTTGCATTACCCCGCACAATGCTCATTTACATCGCAGCTGGTTGGTGCAATATTTATTAGTTTCTTTGTCTGTTTAGAACGTCTGTTGAACTTGGCTTGTCCTTGACTATGTGGGGTCAAACGTTCACTTGAAATTGGCTGTAAGCGTATATAGTTCAACTATAGTTGAAATTAGTCGTTACGATGCCTTGAACCGCGGTCAGCTTCGCTGAGTATCGAGCGTTGCACGGCTTAGTTCCCACGGGTATGTGCGTCAAGCATAGTCGCTCGATGGGCACTGTAGCCTAGGTAAATACGAAGAATTTCCTTGCGTACTGCGCAAACGTGCTATCTATCTATCTATCTATCTATCTATCTATCTATCTATCTATCTATCTATCTATCTATCTATCTATCTATCTATCTATCTATCTATCTATCTATCTGTCTATCTATCTATCTATTATTCTATCTATCTATCTATCTATCTATCTATCTATCTATCTATCTATCTGTCTGTCTGTCTAATCGTCATCATCATTTATTATCCCTTGAGGGCCCTTCATTGGGTATGACATAAGGGGGCGGGGGAGTAGCAAAATATGCATACAAGGTCACAACTACAAAGAAAAGTAAGCAGGTTAGCTCTGTACACTACTAGAAAACCGGAAGTTGAAACAAACAAAAGAAACACAAGCGAAGTGTTCCTGTGCGTGTTAAAAAAGTATTTACGTCATAGTTTCACAAGAATACAACAAAGGAAAAATAATAGACATCATACTAAGCGTTTACAGTATAATTGGTGAACTGGTTTCGAAAGAAAGGTGGTTCCGCTATACATCCTTACGAAGCCTCATGCCATGAAATCTGAATATTTGCACGCACAATGTTAAAGAAAAAAATCATAATGAAGAGGTACAGGGCAAAATAGTTATACACTATGAAAAGGGAGCAGGTCATAGAGAGCTTGCAGTTTCATGTTTGAGTTGGTGCAGAAGTCGTCTGCTTTATTTAGAAAACAAGCGAGCTAATACAAACTGCCTAAATTTTGAACTGTCACATTGAAGGACGATTGATTTGGCAAGCGAGTTCCACTCTTCTATGCCCAAGGGTAAGAAGAACTAATTAAATGCAGTCGTAGTGCCAGTTATACGCTGCACACTCATGGAAATAAAATGTGGTATTAAAATAGATGTTCGAGTGTCCGGATGAATATGATACAGGTTATGAAACAGTGCTAGACGCAGCGTTTTTCTTCGTTGGGCTAAGGAGTCGAGACTGAGGTATGATTTGATGGCACTAACGCTGACGCAACTACTATATTAATAACTGATGAAACGGGAGGCCTTAATCTGGACGCTTTCCAATAATACAAACAAGTAATTTTGATGTAGGCTCCATAAACTGCAGGCATGTTCGAGTTTAAGTCCGACATATACATCATAAGCAAGTTTTCTAGTGGAACTCCTATCTATCTATCTATCTATCTATCTATCTATCTATCTATCTATCTATCTATCTATCTATCTATCTATCTATCTATCTATCTATCTATCTATCTATCTATCTATCTATCTATCTATCTATCTATCTATCTATCTATCTATCTTATCTATGGGTGCTGTCGTGATTACCCCCTTAACATGGCATAGACCAAAATTTGTATGAGAGAGTAAGAGGTTTTGACGATTATGCTTGTCTGGTGATGACATGAATTATTTCACAACCCCGTTACGTACGACGTCAAGCCTTTTCCTCTAGATACGTGTGTCGCATACTCAAATACCACGAGTATGCAGGTGTGCGCCACAGGAGATTGACAGTTTATGTCTACGGAGGAATGTCCAGAACAGATTTTGTTACTTTAAATGCAAGGGCGTTAAAGAAACCAACACCGGCAGCTTTGAAATTGAATGTTAATAAAATATACGGCCGCAGCAGGAATTGAACCCAAGCATAGTGCGTGGCAATTGACATTCTACCACAGAGCCCCGCCCGCTCTCGGAACTGCTTTTGAAAAAGACCCTATGGAGGCGTAATGTTCGTGAAATGCCAATTGTGGTTACAGTACTGCCCATCTAATTTTCTAGGCAATACATGTGTACTCCAATTATACAGACGTCGCGGTGAGTCAGCGTGAATTGTATTTTAACACCATCTACTGAAGTTGGTCTTTGTATCATTGGTTTACGGTGTACAATTTAAGGGGATACCATCCTCGCAATCTCGAGCGCTACATTTGAGCTCATCGAAGAAAAAGAAATGTCTCCTGAGAAGAACGCTTGTTTCTGCGCTCTGTATTTTTTAGTGAAATCATCAGGCTTTTGAGGTGCCTTGCCTCCCCGTCTTGCGGTGATGGCTGGGGAGCATGAGAGTCCTCACACCCGTCAACCACAAGGAAGCGAGCTGGCTCTCCCAGTGACACTGAGGACACCGATCTCTATTCTATGTCGGAAGACGACACATCCGATGACAGCTTTATACCTGTCCGGGGTAAGAGGGCGAAGAGAAGGGCGTCAAATACAGCAGCATCAGCTCCTGCAAGCACAGCGACTGTGCAGTCAAGGCCTGCGCGCTGGCCGCACGTCAACATCTTCATGCCCGAAGATCCATCAAGCAACCTACGGCTTCTGAAGAGGCAAGCCCTTTCCGTGGCTCTCGAATGTGCGGTGCCACTTCAAATTAAGGACGTACGAGTAAACCCAAGGAAGAACATTCTCGCCATAGACGTGCGTGATGTGAGCGCGCTAGGACAGCTGCAGCAAATGACTGAGCTAAGCGGCATCAAAAATGCACCCCTTTATCTCGATGGATGATAAATCAATTGCCGGTGTAATTTATGACATCGACATTGCCATTACTAATGCTGACTTTTCTACCCTCATCAAGCCTGCAAACGAGGAAACTGTCATTACGCAAGTTCGTCGCCTTGGAAATACGCGCTGCGTAAAAGTGTTTTTCAAGGGAGATCGCATACCGTCCCACGTTAAATTTGGACATTTCCAACATCCGGTTCGGCCATTCATCCAAAAGCCACTTCAATGTCATCAGTGCTTCAGGCTAGGACACGTGAAGGGCGTATGCCCCAACTTACGACTGTGTCTCCACTGCGCTGAACCTCATGCTGAAGATGCCTGTCGGGCGACTACTGCAGCGGTCCTCATGCTGCCTCGTCGAAAGACTGTCCACAAATCCAAAAGGAGCGCGCGGTTCTCAGACAAATGGCCCGAGACCGCTCGACACACAGGGAAGCAGCCGAAGTAGTCCAGCGTCGGCGTCGACGTCGGCATCATCTAAAGTCTTCAAAGAAGGCACATTTCCGAAACGCTACTTCCCACTTTTTAGCGGTTTCATCCAGTAGCGCCGCTAAAGGGCCCACCACTTTTACGAAAGAAACAGAGAAGCCTCCTTCTCTGGAGGAATGGCCCACGCTACCGACGCGCTCTTTTGCCAAGGAACCTCTGCAGGTTGTGGCCCCACCAGAGCCGTCTCGAGCCATGGAAGATTTGCCTAAGACTGATCGTCAAGTGATCTCGGTGCTGCGTTCCCTCATAGAAGCCATTCGAGCGATGTTAGTAGACATGAAGACACCATCTGCTCAAAGCGCACTTGGATTATTGGACGTCCTAAGCCCAGTGCTTGAATCTCTCAACTAGGAAGATGGCTACTCACACTTCATCATTTTGTAAAGAAGTCAAGGCTGCATCCATCATCCAATGGAACGCCAGAGGACTAAAATCATGCCTTTCAGATTTTTGTCAGTTTGTGTTTACCAACGTGTTTCCAATCATCGTCATTTGTGAAACCGATTTGTCGAAACCAATAAGACTGTCGGGGTACGAAGCTGTCATGTCTTCAACAAACGGTGCGTGCAGCAAAATCATCGTCTTTGTTCGTCGTGAACTTACGTATGTTGTGCAACCAATTGCACTTCATGATGACAATCAGTATGTCTGCATATCTGTGAAAAAGAACAAACTCATGTTTACTCTCATAGGCGTTTGTATATCGCCATCAGATAATCTCGATTCCAGGAGATTAGCGGATATTTTGAGAGTGTGTCCTGCCCCATTGGTCATCATAGGTGATTTCAATGCGCACAATCACGCACGGGGAAGTACGCGGACAAATGCAAGAGGACGCAGGTTAGCAAACATCGCCTACAACTATGGCCTTACTCTCCTGAACGACGGTAGCCCCACTTTTCTTCGAGGGGTGACATACGGCAGCTGTCTCGACTTTGCCTTTGTCTCCAACTTCCTTGCGAGATACGTCAAGTGGTTTCCAGATGTTGAGACATGAGGAAGTGATCACATTCCAATCTACCTTAACATCAAAGGCTTGTCGTTCCATGGACGACCATTCGAGCAGTCCAATGGACCAACTTCAAAGCTGACATGGAAGATGCTTGCAGCAATGGCCTACGATCTGGGTTAGAGCAAACAATCAGGAGCACAATGCAAAACGCCACTCGCACGGTGACGATATCTTCCACACGAAACGACTTTGACATGGAGTTGGAGCGACTCCGAGCACTGCGATGCTGGGCGGAGCGTCGGTATCGGCATGTAAAATCAATTCATGATCATATGGCAGCCAGGAGGATGCAAAAGAAGATTTGGCGTCGCACGGATAGATTAGCGTCGGAACGATGGACAACGTTTTGCCAGTCACTATACCTTCGCAAGCCACTCTCACACATTTGGAAAACCTTGCAAGGTCTGCGTCACCCTACGGAACAGCGGTTTCCATTCAAATCGCTTGCGCCATTTCAAAGGAGGCAAGACATCGATGTCACAGAAGATTTCAGTGCGCAGATTGCCAACCAAGCCACTCGTCCAGATTCTTCAGTGAGAGGTGACGTCCCTCGTTCCCGTGACTCCCACATGGACCTCCCTTTTACAATAGAGGAGCTCGAGGCGGCACTAGCTCTTTGCAGGCGTTAAACTTTTTCGGGCCCAGATGGTATTCCGTACCGAGCCTTGTGCAACCTTGGGGAAGGTGCAAGGAGAGAACTGTTGAGCATCTACAACATCTCGTGGCAGGATGGCAATGTTCCTGATGACTGGAAAGTAAGCCGCTTGTTACCAATCTTGAAGCAGGGTGAATCCCCACTCGAACTCACCTCATACCGCCCAATAGCACTGGCAAGCTGCGTAGGGAAGATAATGGAACGTATAATATTAGGCCGCCTGGAGTGGTATCTTGAATACTACAAGATTTATCCGAATTCAATGGCTTGTTTTCGACGCGACCGCTCTTCTATTGACAATGTCGTTGATATAGTTTCGTACGTTCAGCACGAAAGGTCCCGTAAGTGACTATCTGCAGCTTTGTTTCTAGATGTGAAAGGCGCTTATGATAATGTACTACATGAAGCCATTTCGGGTGCTCTTTCGGTGGTTGGCCTTGGTGGTGGAGTCTTTCGGTGAATTTCGAGTTACCTGGCTGCAAGATCATTCTTTCTGTTAACAGAAGATGGCCCAACTATGTGACGCTCTACTTCCAGGGGTGTTCCTCAAGGCAGAGTTCTTAGCCCGACGCTATTCACTCTCGCACTAATTGGCCTTGCTGAATACTTGCCAAGCACCATTAAAATCTCAGTATATGCAGACGACATCTGTGTCTGGACTTCGGCAGTCACACGTCCTCAGATATGTTCCCGACTTCAAAAAGCAGCAACTATAATTGCCAACTACTTGTTAAAACAAGGTCTCAGCATATCACCAGAAAAATGCGCGCTGGTGGCCTTCAATCGCAAAGGAATGACCCATTATGTCATCTCAATCTGCGGGTGACCGATTTCTTACGCCAAAACCCACCCGTTTCTGGCCATCATTATTGATAGGGACCTCTGTTGGAGTCCGCATGTGACCTATATGAAGAAGCGCCTGACCGCTGTTTCCCAACTGTTCAAGTTCATGGCAGGAAAGACGTGGTGAATGTTACTAGACGCAATGATGGAGCTCTACAGAGCCCTGTTTCTCGGTTTCCTCAGATATAGCTTGCCCGTGCTTAGCAATACCTGCAAGACCAATGTTCGTGTTCTACAGGCGGTACAAGCCCAAGCGCTGAAAGTGTGCCTCGGTTTGCCCAGATGTACGTCAACAGAAGCAACATTTGTAATTGCTGGTGACTATTCGATACAAACTCACATTGTTGTAGAAGTCCTGAGAACGCATATCAGACGCTTCGCACGTGCTCCCTGTCATCACATTGCCCTGTTGCTTTCAGAGAGGCGCCAAGCATCGTTCGCCAAAATCATTGTGAAATACAACGATAAACTTCCCTCGGGCTTCACTCCTGCATCTAAACCATCCATACCCCCTTCGTGTCTTATTCGACCCACAGTGCATCTTAGTGTACCAGGAATCTGGAGGAAATCTGAGCTTTCGTCGCCCGTGCTGAAACAACTGTCTCTTTTTTTGCACGAGAAATATTCAGACAGCATACAAGTATACACCGATGGTTCCACGAACCGCCAGTGTTCGTCAGGGGCAGTGGTTGTCCCAGCAAGAGGTGTTACCATCAGCTTTAGGACTGACCACTCCATGGCATCTACAGCAGCGGAACTAGCTGCTTTGTGCGCTGCACTTTGTGTGGGTAATCGGGAACTACCGCAACAGTGGTCAATTTTAAGCGACTCAAGGGCTGCCTTATAATCTGTGCTCTCAACACTGCGTCGCGGCCCATACGAACAGCTTCTTTTCGAAGTTCGATGCCTTCTCCGCACTTCACACGAGAAAGGGCATCATGTGACGTTTCAGTGGCTGCCCAGTCACTGCAGCGTCATAGGGAACAAACATGCCGATACTGCCGCATGGGCAGCCCTTGAGGGAACACGAGAAGAAGCCATACCACTTGCGCGGACCGAAGCTGCCAGTAATCTTTGACAATTTGCGCGTAAAATCACGTTTTCACAATGGTGCCCACCAAGCATCGATACGAATCGTCAACACCACCTGTCCTCTTTGATGGTTCTCCGCACGCCCACTGGACTCGACTGAAGAGAAGCCACTCTTCATCGCTTATGACTAGGAGTGGCATTTACAAAATCTTATTCCTTTGTCATAGGACTGGCCGACAACGCACTCTTCGATACTTGTCATTGCGAAGAAACGCTACACCACGTCCTGTGTGGCTGTCCGTTGTATGAAATCGAGAGACAGTCACTGGCGTCCGCTTTTGCGCGCATCGACAACAGCAAAATGTCTGTGAACAGTATTCTGTCAAGCGCCCGAAAGAAGACATTGCAACAGAAGGCGACGAAATGGAATGGAATGAAAAAACTTTATTTCGGTCCTGCAAGGCGACGAAAGCTCTGTTGAAATTCCTACGCGACACGGACTTGAACAAGCGGCTGTAACAGCAATGTCACACACTACAAAAGACAAGAATGGACTACGACTGAGTGTGCGCGCGTGTGCTGCCGAATGTACTGTGTTTCTCTCTTCCCTCTTTGCTCTCTATCTTTCATCTCCCCATCCCTCTTCCATGCGAAAGGTAGCAAACCGGCTGCCTATAGGCTGGTGAACCTCCCTGCCGCTCTTTTCCCCTTATTTTCCTTTCTTGAGCTCACCGCTTAAGGTGCTGGTAACACCTTTGTTGCTCTTGGAATAGCTACGCCACAGTAGACAACTGGTTAAGTAAAACATATGAGACTGTTAAGTCAACATCTGTGCGTATAACACTTCTCTACGTATGTTCAGCATGATTTTGGCAATGTCGCGCTTAGTAAAAAAATACAGTGCAGTCACTCAGCATGCTTCACGTGACACCAATACCCATGGTTCGTGGGTTCTGTCAAGTTTTATTTTAGTTGGCCAGTGCTTCACTAAACTGGGATTCACCCAATTTCTCTGGCGCATACGGGCGCTACTATAAAAACATAGGAGAATTCCGCAGAATTCAACGAATTTGTTTTCCATTCGATTTCACACACGCTCATGATGATGATAGCTTTTTGGTGCAGGCTGCACAAGTAGAGATTCGTTAGACAGCTTTATGGTTTAAAATGATGAGCCGCAAGCGAGAGTTTATCTAATCTGTCGCAGTCAGCGTGCTGCTTTCAATGCATCGGTGTGTCGTGGAACGCTGCGCTCATATCCGTCTCGCGACATCATTTCACACGAGGCAAACAGTAGGATGCCTTGGAAGCGGCCTACGCACCTCCCGTTGAGTCGCACCCGCGTTGCGTATAGTCGTCGTGGAACGGCAGCAGCAGAGGCCGCAGAGCGTGTCGTGATTACTCGCCGTCGAGGCGCGCCTTCACGGCCCAGCGAGCGTGCGACACGCGGGCGCCGACATGGGCTGGCCGTGTCCGTTCCCACGCCGGTCATCTGGGCAGGCAGATCGCACTGATATCCATCGCTACGACTAACCCTAGATTGGTTTCTCAAGTTCGTTATGTAGCGACTACTGTGCGAATGTGAATTTTAAATCGAATCGTATAGAAATTGAATTGTGGTGACGCGGAATCAGAGCCAACCCGCAATGGCAGTCATGGTGCTAGAACCATGGGCCTAAATTCTGGTCGCAGTAACCGAAGTTTGAGGCCCATGTGCATAGATTTAGAACAACGCTAAAGACACGAGCTGGGCGAAATTTTCGGAGCCCTCCATGGCATCTCTCGTAAATATATGAGAGTTTTCAGATGTGAAACACCAACAATTACTGCTGCTACTAAATCAAATGGGAATACCATTCTAATAGTGTTAGAATAGGTTTGTAATAGTGAGGCATTCAATCTCAAAGCAGCCCAAAAAAGTTATGTACACTTAATTTGAAACCAAGTTTCACAATTGTCAACAAAGAAAGCGTTCAAATTCAACGCAACAGGTCAGAAAGAAGATTGCATCCGACGCTGGCGGTGAATGAGAGGGGCTTGACAAAGTGGGCCGACGTCGCTATATTTAAATAAAAGACCTTAATTTGTGGGATCTTGCAGCATATAGCAGTCGCTGTACTTGTATCTAGTACATACAGTACCTGTGTCCCTTTTGAGTTAAGGAAGCCTGGAGGAGATCTGGAGGTCATGAGTGTTTGCGTGAGTTGAGACCAGAAAAAATCTTCGCATAGCGACGAGGTGAATGATAATGATTGAACGAAGCGCGGGGATGTCAGCAGTCCGTTTCAAACGTTCCTCTATGTTTTCTGGACGTGGGTCAAAGTGGGTAAGTGATCAGATTTCGGTGGGTAGCAGTACGCAATGATCATTGCAGAGACTTTGTCTACCACCAAAAACTATTTACGCGTAAATCAAACCAAGTACTATCTGTGATAATCGGCGGCAAACTCTCGCTGCAGCATGCCAACAGCATTAGCGCGGGACCATTCGTTCTGGATGTTGGCGATATTCGTCAGACTATCGTCGAAGCAGAAGCGGTCGCAAGGTTTACAGCTGTGCTCGAAATTTCAGTCGAGAAAAAGGCGTTGCGTCCTTGAGGTGCTGCGCCGTTCAGGTGCAGCGTCCACTTGTTTGGACGCTACTTGTTTTTGCCAGTTTTTTGGACCAATGAGAAAGGAAGGGCAAGATGCATTTTGCATAAGACCAATTGAACCTTCTACATAGTCAGCGCGTCTTGAATTAAACGCAAGTACTGCGTAAATCTGAGGCTCATTGTTTTAGTGAAAGCCCTGTGGTGTTTGGCGGGCGACGTTTTGTGCTGCTTCCAGGACCAACTTTATAAGCATCATTTTTCCTTGCTCCAAATGAACACAGCTAAAAACTAACTGTGCGTGCACTTAGAACCTAATATTTCCACTTTTTATGTATAAAAGGTAAACATCACTGACTGCATACTAATAAAATTTTAGTATATATTCAAATTAAGAATAATTACCAAAGCTCGCCAAAGACAACTGGTTTTTATTTTCTTTTGTGGAATGTCGTATTGCGCATTTTAGAATAATGTTGTGCAAAGTTTACACATTTACAAACAGTTCATCATAGTTTGCGCCTGAAGGGGTTAAACTTCGTATCGATGCCCATCCTCAAGTAGCGACCGCTTTCAGCGTTTTCAGCTGCTTCCCGTGCTCTCGCCGCCTCCCTTGCTGGCGTCGACGTGCCGCTGCAGCTTCGCGCGCCCTCAATTCTGGATCAACTTATCTGCGCTGCCAAGCTGCAATCACTCTGGGAGCCCTCAGCACCCATGCAGTTTTGCCGCCTTGCCTTGATTGTTTTCGTTCTCAAAGAGACAGATCACGCGCAGAAAAAATGGAAAGATGGATGTATCCGGCTGTGCCCTTAAATCGGGCGGTGGCTCACTCCACCTAGCCATAAAGTTGAACTATAACTATATGTAGAAGGATTGAACTTCATTGAAGAAGAACGGCTATTTGGGCTAGTACGTTGGAATTCATGGTAATGAATTCCAACCAACTAGCGCTCGTGTTGTCCTCTTTGCTTTCCTTGTCTCGCCTTTCGTTTCACGTTTCTTCTAGCACCTTCGTGCTCGCGCTGCAGCCCTTATTACTATGGATTGAACTTCACTCACACTTTGATTGTAGCCACCAATAAGTTAGCCTCCTCCTGGTTATTTCTACCTGTTCAAAGTCTATTTTGCCCTCACTGTCCCTAAACTCCAAGCTTTGAAAAATTACGCGCCATAATCTTGGACTATAGGGTGCAGCCCCTTGCAGAGCATTACTAAGTGTTCCGCCGTGTCCTCCTCCCCTCCACACGCACTCTAAAACGTGTCAGTGCTCTATATTGGCAAGGCACAGGGAGCAACTTACCCGAGAAATTATCGAAGCAGAAAAAATACACGTGCTAGGAGATAAATGCGTAAGCACTTCATCGGTTGCTTTATCCCGGGCTGAACGTGATTACCTGGCTGGGCTTTGAGGCATTAGAGGACCTGTCACACGTGCTGTTACTAGTGTGTAGATTGGGCTTGTTTTTTTTTACCTTCATGCTCTGTAATCTTCATTTTTAGACGTATAAATTCTTGCCACTCTGCGAAATAAAGTTAATTGGAAGTCAGCGCTCTTTCTGTCTACCCTGTCCTTTTTTCCTTTGTTCGCGCGCTGAAACACCTTGCAAATATGACTACGCACCAACTAGCCCAAGCTTCCACTCTTGTAAAATCCGGGGCCATGACACCTTTTTAAATCACTCTCACAACGTCATACCTATTGTAGTTCCACAGTGCTCTTTTTTTCATTACATCTGTATTCCTGTTACCTTGGTCTTTATGTGTATTTCGTGCTCTCTTAAGAACTGAAGCCCGAACACACGTCGCAGCGCCTTTAGCGGGTGCTTTAAGTGCTATATGTCATGTCAACAGTGAGACAAGGCTCAGACTTGCGGAGCTTCACCCCCAAGAGTAAGAGACTCCGGTGCTTCTATCAATTGTTTATTCCCTTCACCTGCTAACAGATATAGCTGTTTTACGCACGACATTCAGGAGTACATGTTTCTAAAACAACAAGATGACCTCTGATACAGAGGTGGGACTTACTGGGGAGAAATGGATCAACCGACCACGACGAGTAACAAACAAGCCCACATCTTCTACGTCATCGTGAAGAATACCCTAGTGCGGCCTAACTTCGGTTCCACGCGGGCGCCTCACGTTAAAGGAGAGTGTGTGACTGCAAGGTTAGGATCATTTACGCCAGATACTCTTACTAAATAATTCTAGCGTTTCTTTCGCGCGTTCGATCAGCTTTTAAGCGGACTAGCTTAACGACCACGGGGCTCCGCAAAACAAAGGCCACGGGGCTCCGCGAATCAGGTGCAGTGCCAACAGAGATAATAATGCAGGAATAAGCGCCAGCGAAGGCTGCCTAAAGAAAATACAAAAGTGGAAACTCTCGTTCATAAAGAAAGAAAAAAAAAACACGGAATGTCTAAGTGGAGCTGAACGAAGTGAATAGAAGAGAGCGTCTCTCCTCCTCCGCTTCCGGTGCAGCCTCCGGCTATGAAAGGTTGTCTCTGCGCGCCACCTACCATTAGCGAGGGGTCGCGTCGGTGCAGAGGTGTTAACTCAACCATGTACCGGAGTGGCAGTGCATGCTTACGCACTCTCTCCACGACTCATACCGCACTGCGTCCGCCGTCCTGCAATCGCCAAAGGGTATGCAATGGTGGTACTGATTGAACAAAACATAAAAGTACATAACGACGTTACAAGGCAGTCACGACAGAGCTACATAAATGTGAAAATTGGCAGAAAGGAGTAAAGAGAAGATCTCGGCGGTTGTGTGCTCGAGCCAACGCTTCGACAACTAGACTTGTATTCTTGAAGGCTGTAAAATGAAGCAAATTTAAATGTGGGCACCCTATAGGCATGTTGCACAACGTACTGTCGCACTTTTGTTTTGTCATGGGCTCATTTGCATACTTATATGTTGGTTTTTCTTGAACTTCAAAGACGCGCACCAGCGAAGACGGATTAACACGCACACAAGAGAAGGCAGTACACACTGACGAACGCTGACTTTCACCTACACTTTGCTTAGAATCGCACAGCGTCTCGAAACCTCTCACACATGGGCAATCCCTTTCTTCCCAGGACACCCATTTTTCTTATGTTGTCTTCTTTCTTTAACGCATGTATACGCTCTGGGGTAATCACGGATCCAGTAGATGGTTGATTGTCTCACCTCAATGTTGGAGATTGTTACTAAATTTCAAAATCCATTAATGAATAGAATAAAAACCAGGAGCGGCCATTGGATCAAGCGTTCATATTTGCCTGAGCCAGAGATCTCCAGAAACGACAGAGGTCTTAGTCCTGTTGTGTGGACTGTATGTGCGTATATTTCATACTTAAACTTGCGATGTGTAAGAGGGCACACGAACATCTAGTTGCAAAAAAATGAAATAAAATGACTCGGTGACTAGCTAGGTGAATGTCATTTATTTGATTATTTCGTTTTTTTTATTTTTCGTTAAGGCATGGCTTGCCGCCATGCTCAGTACAACTGCTTCGTATCGTCAACAGCTGTCAATTACGTCCTGCTGAATTTCGTGGTTCTTTGCGGAACCTCTCACATTACAGTGAGACTTGAAGCACGAAGCGCGAAGTACGCCACCGCTAGGCAGAACACAAACAAGTGCCTTGTGCGTTCTTGACAGAGTTGCCAGTTACTGGTGAGCTAACAAGAAAATTATCATCACAAAAGAAGCCCAGAAAAGCTTCACGAGTTTCGCGAGGAAAACCAACCGAAGCGGATATCATTATTCGCATTCTTCAATATATATATAAATATGGACTTATAATAGTGGAAACAGCAGCAGAAGTTTATTTCAGGCATAAAAGCCTGTCAAGGTGCCTGCCCTTTGTAATCTGAACACCCACCAAAAGAACACAGTGCTCAGTAAGAAGGCAATACAAAAATTAAGCATAAATTAGTTTCTACACATAAAACATGTTTCTACAGAAAAACATATTGTGACGATGGAACGCGTTTATTTACAATATGGGTAATGCAGAGGTGTAGCTCAGCCAAGGATCCACAGCGTCGCTCGCGAGCCAGTCGAGTCTCTTCCTCCTCTTCGTCGAATCTTCGCTAGCGCGTTTCACTTCCCGGTTCGCAGACGATGCCCTCTGGGCGAGTCACTCAGATGGTTGATGATGGCACGGTTTAAGGCGCGCAACGTGTGTCAGTTGTGTTTTGCTAGAGCGGCGACCATTGCTTGTGACGCTCGAGATTACGTACGTGACGTCGCTGAGGCGGTCAATAATGACGAATGGACCGGAATAGTGAGCCAAGAACTTTTGGCACAAACCACGTTTGCGGACTGGTGTCCATAACCACACAAGATCGCCCTTGCTATAAGATACGGAGCGATGGCAGGCGTCGTAACGTTTCTTAGAACGCTGCTGGGATGCCAAGGTTCGGAGGCGTGCGATGCGACGGGCTTCTTCTGCGCGGCAGAGCGTCTCGGCTGTCGAGGTTTCCACGTCTAGTGTAAAAGGTAGTATAGTGTCGAGACAAAATCGTGGGGAGCGAGCGTACAGCAGGTAAAATGGAGAGTAACCTGTAGTCTCATGCTTCGCGGTATTGTACGCGTACGTGATGTAAGGTAGCACTTCGTCCCAGTTTTTGTGCTTAGAATCGACATAAATAGACAGCATGTTCGTGAGAGTCCGGTTCGTGCGCTCTACGAGACCATTGGTCTGCGGGTGATATGGTGTGGCATGGCGGAAATTGCAGGCAGACAGACGCAGGATCTCTTCAACGACGTCGGCAACGAACTGACGTCCGTGGTCGCTAATGACAACGCGTGGAGGACCATGGCGGAGAATTACACAACGAAGCATAAACTGCGACACGTGCATGGCCGTTGCAGCAGGTATTGCAGCAGTTTCTGCGTAGCGCGTTAGGTGGTCAACACAGACGACGACCCATCGATTGTTACTGCTCGATCGTGGAAATGGACCGAGCAGATCGACACCAACAGTCTCGAAGGGAGAGTTAGGAGGTGGAACAGGATGGAGAAGTCCTGGCGGCGTAGCCGTGGGACGTTTGTGTCGTTGGCATTGTTCGCATCCAGCAACGCATTTTTCCGTGTCGTGTCGCATCTTGGGCCAATAGAACCTTTGCTGGATTCGTTGAAGCGTTCTGGCGAAGCCCATGTGGCCGCAGGTTGCGTCGTCGTGTAAGGACCGAAAGACGTGAGCCCGTAAAGTGCGTGAAACAACTAGAAGCAGACGGGCGCCTTGTCCGGAATAATTCTTCTTGTAAAGGACGCCGTCATGAACCACAAAAGAGCTTGGGTTTGCGTGTTCATTTGCGGAGGCGAATAGAGAATCTAAGGAGCGGTCCTCTTTTTGGGCTGTCCGGAAAGTCGCGAGATCAGGGAACTCAGAGGCAATAGCGCCGATATACTGGTCGAAGTTGTCAGCGTCGCACTCCGTCATCGGTAGAGGAAGGCGCGATAGGCAGTCGGCGTCTGCGTGCCGGTTACCGCTCTTGTAGCGTACTGTGAAGTCGAACTCCTGTAAGCGCAAAGCCCATCGCGCCAGTCGTCCAGATGGGTCTCGGAGGCCTACCAACCAGCATAGAGAATGATGGTCGGTGATTACCGAGAAGCGACGGCCGTAGATGTATGGGCGAAACTTGTGCACGGCGAAAACAACTGCGAGGCACTCCTGTTCTGTGACTGTGTAATTTCGTTCTGCCTTGCTCAACGAACGACTCGCGTAAGCGACCACGTGTTCAGCATTGTCATGGCGCTGAACGAGCACTGCACCAAGGCCGATTCCACTGGCATCTGTGTGAATTTTCGTTTCAGCAGAAGGATCGAAATGGCGTAGTACCGGTCCTGAAGTCAGTATGAACCGAAGCTGCTTAAAGGCTGCTTCGCAATCCGGTGTCCAGTGGAAAGGGACTTCCTTTTGCAGCAAGTCGGTCAGTGGTTGTGCTTTATCAGCGAAATTCGGAACAAATCGACGAAAGTAAGAACACAGGCCCAGGAAGCTACGCAACTCCCTGGGGCACTGCGGCTGCTTGAAGTTGCTGACAGCGGCGACTTTCTGCGGGTCCGGTCTCACGCCATTTTTATCCACCAGGTGTCCAAGAACCAAGGTTTCACGTTCTCCAAAGCGACATTTTTTTGAGTTCAGTGTAAGCGCAGCTTCCTCGAGACAGGTTAGAACGAGGTCAAGGCGATGATTATGTTCTTCAAATGTTCGGCCAAAAATCACGACATCGTCCAGGTAACACAGGCAAATTTCCCATTTGAGGCCCCGTAAAACGGTGTCCATATATCTTTCAAATGTGGCGGGGGCATTACACAAGCCGAATGGCATAACATTAAACTCAAACAGACCGTCGGGTGTAACAAAGGCCGTCTTTTCTTTGTCAGCCGGATCCATGGGGATCTGCCAATACCCGGATCGCAAGTCAACCGATGAAAAATAGGACGCTGAATGCAGGCAGTCGATGACATCATCGATGCGAGGAAGCGGGTACACGTCCTTCTTAGTTATAGAGTTGAGACGTCGGTAGTCAACGCAGAACCTCCAGGACCCATTTTTTTTCTTGACCAAGGTAACAGGCGCGGCCCAGGGACTTGACGATTCTTGAATTACGCCAGAGGTTAGCATCTCGCTGACTTGCTCTGAAATTACCTTGCGCTCTGACGCGGAAACTCGATAAGGTTTCTGTCTGAGGGGGTGCGCAGATCCGGTGTCGATCTTGTGACGAGTGCGTGTGCTGGGCGTCTGAGGTCTATGCGACTTCCGTGCAAAATCAAATACTTTAGCGTGCCTGGCCAGCAGTGTAACCAACACTTTGCGCTTATGCGAGGGAATAGACTTGCTAACCATCTTATAAAATTCGTATTCCGTGCCGGACACATCAGCATAGTTCGAATTTGCCGCATTGCTGAGAGCTCCTATGCAGATACTGCACTGCCCTTCAAACATGGCAAGGCGCATTCCCTCTGGTAGTACAACAGACTCGGATGAGCAGTTAACTACCCATAATTTAGTTTTTCCCTCGGTGAGAGACACAACGCAGCGCGGCAGAAAGATGTTTTTCTTCATGCAAGGCAAAGGCAACGGCTCAATCACAATATCAGGAGAACTGAAACTCCAGTCGGCATTCGAAGCAGCAACGGGCACGCTGGCAGTAGACCATGCCGGTAGAATAGTGTCTTTAACTACAACGAGTTTGTCGTCTCCGCTACGCTGAGGCTGCCGGGCGAGAGCGGACAACAGAACCTCGCCTGCCCCGCAGTCGACAGTCGCACGGCACTCTTGCAAGAAGTCAATTCCAAGGATAACGTCATGCGTGGAATGAGCGAGCACTGCGAATTCTGCCTTGTACGCTTTGCCAGCAACACGAACAGACGCAGTGCACACACCTACTGGACACAAAGCCGTGCCGCTGACTGCTCGAAAAGTAGAAGATTTATCCCAATAAAACATAACCTTGCGGCCAAGTCTCTCCTTGAAAACTAAACTCATTACAGAAACTGTTGCACCGGTGTCTACCAGAGCCATCGTGGGAACATCGTCAATGAATACATGAACCTTGTTGTGAAGCATGTGAACTAATGGAGGCATACTTGTGTGCAAAGCGGTACGTCCAGCGACCTCGCCTCCATCGGCCGCGCCGGCTAGTTTCCCGGTGGCGGAGAGGAAAGCCGCGGCCGGGGACGGGGAGATGGGGACCGTCGCTGGCGCGTGGTAGGTGGCGTCAAGCTCCTCACAGAGGCAGGCGAGTCACTGCGGATGTTCGGCCGGTGCCCGTGCTTCTGGACAGTTGAATCCGAAGGCCAGTAGGCGTAATCGGGCTGTTGACTTCGCCGTGCAAGCATCGCTGGTCGGTCAAAAAACGTCGTGCGTGGGCGACGTCGCGATGGGCAAAACCGGGCGATATGTCCGCGAACACCGCACTGGTAGCACACGGGGCGTTCCCGAGGCACATTGAATGCTGCGGTGTGAAGAGGATGCTCAGGGAACTGTTGCCACTCGGACACAAACGGAGGCGGTTGGCTGTCGTAGCTATAACTGCTGCGGGGCGCATAAGACGACTCGACGTAAGTAGCCTGTGGTGGCGGAGCCCTCAGCCGTGGACTGCGGGTGGAGTAACTGCGCTCGTCGAAACTCGCAGCATTGATGCTTGGGGATAGTGTATCACACTGCGGGTCTCCAGCTTGCATGGGAACAGAGACATGGCGACGCAGTTCCTCCCGTACAATCTGACGAATGGTGGAGGAAAGGTCGGCAGGTAGAGAATTCTGGCAGACATCGACGGTGGCAACAGTCGTGACGTTGGCCAGACGTCCGAACTTCGATGTGATGCGACGAGTTTTAAGAGCCTCGAAGGTTCGGCAGTGGTTAATCACGTCGGCCACGCATTCCAGGCTCTCCTTGCCAATGAGGAAGTGGTAGACGTCATCGGCGATGCCCTTAAGTATATGGCCCACTTTGTCTTCTTCCGTCATGTGGGCATCCACTGACTTGCACAACTTCAGAATCTCTTCAATGTAGGTTCTGCATGTCTCACCGGTGACTTGAGCCCTCTGCGACAACGTCTGCTCGGCACGTTTCTTCTTCGTTGCTGGGTCTCCAAAGCATTTCTTAATTTCCTCCACAAACTGGTCCCAGGTTGTCAATGTGTCTTCATGGTTCTCAAACCATACCAGCGCCGTGAAATCGAGGAAGAGCCCCACGTGAGACAGCTTGCTAGCCGCATTCCAACCGTTCGAACGGCTCACCCGCTGATAGTGGCTTAGCCATTCGTCCACGTCATCGCCGGGTTTCCCTGTGAAGGTTCGCGGCTCCCTGTAGTGGTAGGGCGACGTCCTTGCGGCTGGTTGCTGGTTGTCTCCGTCCGAGCTCATTTCTTGAGGTAATGGTGCCAAGCCCGCTAGTCGACGGCTGCGGCGAAGCTCGTGTAGCAGTTCCGTCGTTAGGGGACGGTGCCTCTCCGGTATCACTTGGTAGTAGCTAGCTTACCCAGCACCTCCACCACAATTGTGACGATGGAACGCGTTTATTTACAATATGGGTAATGCAGAGGTGTAGCTCAGCCAAGGATCCACAGCGTCGCTCGCGAGCCAGTCGAGTCTCTTCCTCCTCTTCGTCGAATCTTCGCTAGCGCGTTTCAATATGTTAGCGAAAATTTGCCATACAATAAACTTGATAAAGCCTATATGTGTCCAACAAATCAAACGAACTTTAAAGGACATAGAGAAACGCTATGGCAAGACATGTAAAAGGCTTGAAGAAACAAATGAATTTCAATGCACAAGGTTTTAAAAATGAAAAGGCAACAACATTAATAGACACTATGTGTGACAATAAATTAAACACGGTTTAGATAACATAACCAAAACATTAGAGAGATTTACACAAAAAACTACTTCAAGAAAAGCTAAGCAAAGATGATGAAAGCGATTATGTCTTCGTATATAGGAAGTGTTCCTACATCTTCTTTAAAAAAAGCCATATGAGGCTATATGGTGATATAGAGAAGCTAGAATAACAACGTTGCGCGAAAACGAAGGAGGTTGAGTGAAATCACTGTGATTATTTAGTGGATCCCTAATATTCGCAACTATAAATGAAAGCATGTATTTATTCGTTAACGTGGTCTCGATCCGGTTGAATGCGAGTGCAAGATCAGAGTTAATTACTTGTGCTTTCACCAATTTCAAAGGCCAACTACTCATGGTCATCGAGAAGTGCTGAATTAGTGGGTGAAAACGCACCGTTGGTGAACATAGGACAACATAAGTAGCCATGTTTGCCAAAAAAATGCAAATGAGCCACCCAGGAAGCACTACGCATAACTAAGACTGGGTGTGCGCATATGGAGTGACCTCAGCTCCGTGGGCTTCATCGCCACAAACTCGACGCACTGCATCATTGCGATCATGTGCGTCCATTTACCATCCTCATTGCCTCACAGATATTGTGGCCGGACGTCGGAAGCTTGCTGACGGTAATTCAGTGGCGCTGCTTTTGACATACGCTCCTTTCTGTGATCCAACGTTCATCGCTTCAAGAGGCGTCCATGTCGCTCGCCAAGCGAAATAAATGCACACACCACCGCATACTTTCGCACAGGGCTTTTTCCACCATTCAGTTGCTTGCATGGTTAAGTTGTGGATATGTTAAACAGGCTGAAAAAAGATTCCAAGTCAGTACATTCAAGACGAAAGCCAGAACAGCGGCTTTTCTAGAGCCTTCTTAAACACTGTTTTGAACAGTTGTACTTCCATGACATCCACTAAGCCATTAGTCGTGACAATTTTTGTGCATTGTTATAAAAGCACCCTCCGTGCTGTTGTTCGGCCGATAGGTGCAGTGCACACCCGTGAGGCGCTGTGTGAGCTTTATTGACCATGTATTTGGAACAGTAAACATAAAGCACATCATAGGCAAGCAGAAACACTCACAATTAGGAACATTCAGTGTTGTTAGACGCAAAGCATTTCTTAGCGAACTTCGTTGACCTTGAGCGCATCTATCTCGCCGCTTGCGTTTGCGTGCTTTCATCGTCAGCCCATTAACTTGGCGTGAACCAAAATTAGCATAGGAGGGTAAGATTATTTGACAGATATCACGGGATATCACGCGCTAGTCATGAGATGGATGGATGGATGGATGGATGGATGGATGGATGGATGGATGGATGGATGGATGGATGGATGGATGGATGGATGGATGGGGGGATGGAGGGATGGATGGATGGATGGACGGATGGACGGATGGATGGATGGATAGATGGACGTATGGATAAATGGATGGATGGATGGATGGACGGACGGACGGATGGACGGATGGACAGACAGACGGACGGACGGACGGATGGACGGATGGACGGATGGACGGATGGATGGATGGATGGACGGATGGATGAATGGATGGATGGCTGGCTGGATGGATGGATGGATGGTTGGATGGTTGGATGGTTGGATGAATGGATGGATGGATGGATGGATGGATGGATGGATGGATGGATAGATAGATGGATGGATGCATGGATGGATGGATGGATGGATGGATGGATGGAAACGACTTCTTGGTTATATATTTCCCTAACGTGCATAGCCACACCTTCTTTTTGCCCATCAGGGCGCACCAAGTGGATATTCGCATTCCTTCAGCCAAGTTTCCGAAAACATGAGTACATAAAAAGTAATAGACAACCGAGAGAAACAGTCAACCAGCTGTTCTTTTTTCTTACGTATGCTGCGTACGTTCACACGAAATTATGTTAATCTACTATGTGCGCCGTGCAGCAGTTAATTGAAAGAGTGAAGCTCATAATAACACAAGCTAGCCGTTTTAGTAGTGCGTCGACTATGCGACAACCACTAGTTCAACTGCCACGGATTTTATCCGCCTCTGTAGTCATTTTACTTATATCGCTGATAGTGGCTACGTTGAGTACCGCTGAAGTTTCATTTCGACGAGCGAGATTCCTATCATGTACCTGTCATCCAGACTAACTTCCAGTTCATTTCTCTTTTACGTTGTACACGCACAAGAAAAGAAATATGTCCAGCAGTAGTGCACAAATGTAGGAAAAAGAGCGGCCCCAATATTGCCAAGGTGAACATTTACCTCACCCTCAAAAATGCGCATTTTTTGGCACGTGGTTCCAACGTGCACTGCTGCCGGACTACAAAAGAAGCCAGGCATCTGGAGGCTTTATATATCAGCGGGATACATTATCCTCTAGTCACCTACAATCTTTAAAAAGTGTCTGCAAAAAGGGGTACTTTTGGTACGTAGTGCACTGCTGTCGCCAATAAAGTTGCGGCTTCACATACGTGTAGCTTGGCTTTGTAAGAAAATTGCTAATCATGTATAGACCCATAGAGTACAGTACCATGCGTAACTCCTAAATTATGCTCGCGTTTTTCAGTTACAGTCGCATCCCCCACTTTACCATCAAGAACTAGCTGAAAAAAAGCCACGTACGCACCAGCGGCGTCCCTGAATTCTTCCGCCACATAGCAAAAGCTTGTGACTTATTCAGGTGCAGCGAGTACAGAGGGAAGCAGTCGCTACAAGAAGAGAGGGATGGTGCGGGCAGTCTCCACACAGGTTCAGAGTATTTCCTTGCAGTGGGAGCATGTGTACGAAAATTTAACTACCTAATTATAAAACAGTGGAAATAAATTGGAAAGTACTGCGTAACAGTCGCAACGCCCTCACTCGTGTGGTCACGCTTACGCTATGTACCCATTCGCCTCAAGGCTGTTCTTGAAAGCTGCTCAACTCAAAAAAGGCGACTTGTTGAGTGGCTCGAAAAGTATGTTAATAACAAATTTAAACTATTCATGCAAAATTAGGGGGTACTACAGCAGTGAAGATGTTGCTAAGCAAGTTAGGACAGTAGGAGTTGTGAAGAGAACATGCGGTATGACCTAGCCGCTTCAGATTCGAAATTTTAAAATAGCTTAAACCTCCTAAAGTACCTAAACAACCGAATATAACACCGTCACCTCGAAGCATGCGAATGCTTTGCAAGCCGCGAATAGAGATACACCCAAGAAGCAGAACAATCGTACTGAATTGTGCCTAAACTGCGCCTTTAATTGCGGGGGTCAAAGATTTGGAAAAAATAGAAAAAAATTGTTGCCGCCCGTCGCTTCAAGACACAAAGTATAGAACGCATTACTCGGTCGAGACATATTCCAAAGGTTGTCAAAAATTTGCCATGTCGACATTCATAACTCTTGGTCGCCATGGGTCTCTCAAATTCGTAACTTGGCGTAAAGTAGCCATCAGTGGCAGCACTGCACTTCTACCTCTAATTCGGCTTGAGATTCCAGTACGCACCATGTGCGTAAACGCCGCAGGGCCATGTCAGGAGCGTGATCACCTCCCCGACCCGCAGGCTGTGGTTTGTATTGTCGAAATTTATAAATGCATGAAAAGAAGACGTGCAGTAGATGGAGACGACACCTTGACTTGCGTAAGTTGGCTCATACTGCAGCATGGCTAGGACAAAACGAAAAAACACGCTTAACCGCTTAACCGAGATCGACCGTAGCTTGTCGAATGCATATCTCACTCGTTCGAGAAGTGCCCCATTATCGACAGTTATTTGGCGCATGTAGAAGAAATCGTCTGCACACACGTACAACGCCATTGTATATAAAAGCGAAGGAAAGTCTATGTAGCTGTACTAGCTGTGAGCTGATACATTGATTCTTTAAAGTAAAACACGAAATAATGTACCTTGTGCCTCTCTTGTCTTCCAGACATGTTGGCTTCATATGATGATGTCTAACAAGAAAACAGTATCTCCAGTCGATTCCTTCATTACATTTGTAAGACAGGGGCGAGAAACGTTGCTTAATTGATGCGCAACTGCCTGGTCTGGCAAAACATACGCCACGCGATGTGCGTGTGAAGGCGCACACCACATTATAAAAAAAAACACCACGGATTGCAAACAAGCACACAAGGAGGAAGTCAAGACGCCAGCCGACACGCGCACAACAGTGGAAAAGAAACGTATCTGCGCATGCTAATACAATATGTGAACCTATTATTCCGTCACGCCGATTATCCTTTTAATATGTCTTTCATGTGAAAGATATATTGGAAGAATAATTTTAACAGTTCTCTCACGCATCTTTCTTCTCCACGCGTGCCAAGTTGACATGTTCGTCAATTCCACAAGCTTATGTATTCGAGCCTCCCTTGTTATCTGCCGTTGTGTGTATTTTGAGCCAATTAGTAGGTTTCCGAAAGAAGTTTGCGAAATTGAGGAGTTGACGATAAGAGATCCGGGAAGCTTCTCCCAACGCCTTAAGGAGCACTACTATGTTGTGACTAATAACAGTCACATGACGAACGTCATCGCCGAGGATACGCGCAAACATAATCACATCATTAACCAGGACAATGGGGCTGTCAGAGCCAAGAAAACGAACATATCATCATGCCGGCTGCTGAAAATTGTAAACTGATAGACAACGCCAGCTACAAATAATATGAGAAAGACTATGCCTCCTATGTACGTGCTCTCGTTGCTTCACCTACAGGCTACATAACTGATAACGACTTCTTGTACGGCCCTGTTAATAAAGAACCCGTATGCAGTTTCAATAGGTCCAATCATTTCGTCATACTTGTTCAGTGACTGTCCTTAATCTCGCAATGAACTGTTATATCTACGAAATAAAAATGTGATTTAGTGAGTAATTTGCATCTTCTGACCTTTATATGGAAATTAAAAATATAGCACTTACTGTTAAGCTTGCATACATTTAGGCATATTGTTTTCTCTCAGCACAGAGCAAATGGTAAGACATCCCACAAGGGGAAGATTTATACTTGATTTGCTATTACAGCTGAAGTGCATTGTCACAGTTCTAACCGTTATTTCTAACCACAGGTTAATATAATTTGTTTTCGATAGGTATAGGACCATTGTGGCTCAGCGAAGACTTTAGCTGATGATGTTACCGTGATTCATTATTCTGAAACACATATCATCACATCTCTTAGCGATCTTGAACACGTCTTTAACGTTTGCTTGGTGCCATGAACTTCTGCATGAAAACTCTGTGTCTCTTAAGAGAACGCGCGAGCGCTCACCAAATCCCATCAATCAATCGTACAATAACACATATAAAAATACCAAGCTTGCGAAAAAAAACACAAATATATAGCAGCATTTTTCTAAACCCAATCAAAAATTGTTATCCCACCATATGAACGCTAGGCATTAATTCCTAATGCCACTCTTCTTGAATTGATCAAGCGGGATCCTGATAAAATTTGGCGCTAAGTGAAGAAGTTTACGAAACTCAGGAGGTCACAATAACAGGTCCGGAACTCATTGCTGATCGTTAAACAAATGTTTTCGGTGGTGGTTACGTTGCCACAGGCGGGATTAGAGTGGCAGACATGAGCTGCAATAGCCCCACCTAAGCGACTCTCACTGGCTCACCATACCTCGCTTATTGCTGTTTCTTCTAAGAGCATGTTAGTCGTTCTTTCGGAGTACTTTTGTAGTGCCTTTTCTGAGTCACAATATATAATGAACTTCGTGGCTAGATACATACAATACCAGATCATGTTCTAATAACTCATGATGGTGTTATAGGTAAGAAAGAATCATTAAGACGCGATCAATTTGGTAATTCAGTGCTACTACGCTACGCTAAAAAATCACTGACTTCCTTGCTGCGCTTTCTTATCCATCACTCAAATACCGTATGCTCGTCAATTCAAACTTGGTTAGTTTGAACTACAGTGAATAAACTGAAGCCCTGGTCTTGGTACAACTTCATGTGGCGGGACCAAAATGATCACCGAAATTTCTCATTACTTCATTCTAGGTAAAACAAATGTAGCGATCCATTTTGATGTATGTGTCTGTGGTTGTAATTGTCGTCTTTCTGCTGCTACTGCTGTATGGGGAGCACAGCCTCGTCAGGCAATGTTTGTCTTTCGCTGCGTCTACTTGGACATTCTCATTTTAGCGTTCTAAATAAACTAAAATGAGATGCTTCCAATTATGATTACTTTAACTCTCCCATGTAAATAAACGTACCGGCAGGATAGCATTTCGTTTGCTGAGCACAAAAAAGCGACGCCACCCAGCCTGCCACAAGCAATCTGTTGTTTGTTCTCTTTTGACACATCTACATCGTCATGATAGTACCTGACCAGACGAACATTTGTGGAACTCTTGACTACATAAATGAACGTGTTTTAGAGCACTAAACGTGTTTTGAAGCACATTTGGTAACAAGTAAAACTCTGGTTATTTTTCAATATTGGCTGCTTTCATTGGTACCGTAGTGACATGTGCCGAATCGTACAGCCGTAAGACACATAGCGTTTTAATAAAATCGCCTTCAAAAACTGGTAGCCGATTCTGGAACCTCACTTGCAAACGTGGATCGCCCTGCGTATGTGACGTAAGGCCTTCTTGAAAAGCCCACGTCACCCGAGCTTTCTTCTACGAGGCGATGACTACGCAAACATAGTTCCGTTTTGTCATTAGGATGTTAGTCGTCGTTGCCCTCTATTCAGTCCATTATTACTTTAACTATTGACTTAACGTTGTGCATTGGCGTACGACTGGGTTGTTCTCAAATAAATATATTGCGTTACTTCTGGAGCCTCTTACACGAGTGGTGGCAAAAATGACACAGGGAACTTGCGAGCGATTAGAAGGTTTTCCTGGCAATGACAAGGAAGTGAGCTGCCAGTTGCCTTTATTGTCTCCGCCATCACGAAAATGTAGAAAATTTTCAAATATCTTAGAACCAGTGTCAAGAACACTGACGTGGCCCCGCCGCGGTGGTACTTCGCCGCGGTGGGGCCGTGGATAAGGTACTCTGCTGCTGACCCGCAGGTCGCGGGCATTGAATCCCGGCTGCGACGGCTGCATTTCCGATGGAGGCAGAAATGTTCTAGGCCCGTATGCTCAGGTTTGGGTGCACGTTAAAGAACCTCAGGAGGTCGGAATTTCCAGAACTCTCCACTATGGCGTCGGTCATAATCACATGGTGGTTTTGGGGCCATTAAACCCCCATATCATACCAAGAACACTGACGTGGTGCAACCATATTACAAGCGTATGCACAGTTGCACCCAGGCAACTGCGGTTATACCTAATAAGAAAGAAACCAACCGCATACAAGACCACATTATTGTCATACAACGTTTAAATTAGATTAAAAGTTCAATATGCGTGGTTGTTTTCGCCATGCAATGTCAAAAAAAATTGTTGGCTTGGTTGAAAAAGTTGGATGGAAAGCTGTCAAAATTAATTTCTGCAGATCATATGAGTGCAAAACGTACGTTTAAAACGTATGTTTTAAGCCTCAGCGACATCCAAACACTACAATGTCGTAGGAAAATCAATCGGTGAACATTTTTACATGAAATTTTTTTGTAGTAAAATTACAAGTGTGCACAACTCTGTCAAACTTTTGTCTTCATAAAAAACAAGACATAACCATGAATATTTATCGAATAATTTTCTGGTTTCACGGTTTTTCAAAATGCATTTCTTTCCGGAGGACGTTTGCTCGCCTAAATACCATACCAAGTGTTTTTCAGTCCAAGGCTATTCAAAAACATTTTGAATTTTTTTGTTTGCTTCTGTACTGTGGTGTCTGATGCACTCACACGACCTGTGCAGACCATGTCCGAGCAAATTACTTGGAGACGCGTGTGTGTCTTGTTCACTGATCATGTGCCGTAACGCTGTTGTTCAAGTGGTCTTTCATTCCTGCGATCAAGTGCAGTAACACTGTGCAACTTTGTATTCTAGCACGACGTCGTTAAAGAGCTCCTTTTGCAGAACTGCTGGGATCAGCGTCGTTTTATGTGTGCGAAAAATCTTCATCTTTTCTGTGACAGAACAATCGAGAAAGATGATAGTAAAATGAATAATAAAAATTTCGAGTCGGGATTGAAGCCATGCATGCCGTTTTACTTGGCAAGCAGGTGCTCTACTATACAACCATGCTTGGCTCTCCCCTTAAAAACTTTATCTGTTTAGAAATGCAGCGAAAATAATGCCATCCTTCACAAAGACACGCGTCCTGTATACAGGCTTCATAAGAAAACATTTATTGCCACAATAATATTGCGTAGTACAAGCGTACATTGTGATCAGGCGTCACAAAATGTGTATATAATGACATCCACTTTGTTGACAGCCAGCCACTCATATTCGTCGAATTATTATTTCTCCTTTCTTTTTCTCTATCAACAAAGTGCGTTGGTCATGGCCACTAAATAACGGCTATTGTATTCTGATCACTTCTGTGCAGGAAGCAGTGGCCGCAAACTTCATAATTCTGCTGACCGGGTGCCTTGGACATGGATATCCATGATGAACTCTTGTGCCTCGCGCCCGTCAGATTATTCACCGTGGAGCGACAACTTCCGAGGCTGCTGCTCCAGTGAACACCATGTTTGTCATGCTCCAAGAAAAGTGGAATAGCATTCGTGGCATAAGTACGCCAGCTTGCTTGTAAATAGACCATGTGTCATTGTTTTCAGTTAGTAAAATAAGGTGCATTTCCCGCCACTTTACGCCTATTATTGTCCGCGTGTGGCTGTCATGGCTAAAACAGTTTGTCTATTTTCCTTTATGAGTTCGGTTCTATGCTGCTGCTTGTATGTAGTTACATTGAGTTTAAAGATTTGAACTACTTCAATTGCTCAAGGATTTCAAGCTCTGTACTTTTGAAGTTGCACAAAGCTCCAAGACTGTATTACGTTTTTGATAAAAGCCGGGCCAGAAAACACTCTTCCTTGCCTTATAGTGCCAAATTAGCATGCCCCTTCTGTGAAATAGTGTTATGAAAAAAATGTGCGTGTGAATAACATATCTTAACTAAGTGCATGGCTACGCAGCCACAAGAGAAAAAGGGCGAAACCACAGCACTGGTCTGCAACTGAATATTTATTTTATTTCTAGTAAATCTTCTGAAGTTTAAATAATATTCAGTTGCGAGTTAGCGCTGCGGTTCGTCTCTTTTTGTGTCCACGTAATCGTGCGCTGAGTTAAAATATGTTCAAGTAATGTTACCTACTGGCCTAGCCTTCAGTGCTTCTGCTGTGTGTAAAAGTAAGGCACAGTTCATTTGCAAACTTTTCGGTCATAATTTTTCATATCGCATTAACCACTGCCTTGAAACTGATAGCATATCAGTAGTTTTGTTCAAGTCGAGCGTCTGTTCATTGCTGAATATATCTCGAATTTATTAAGTGCACGGCTGAGACTTCCACAAGCCTTGATATAAAAAAAATCATGATTCCTTACGAGAATTGATGCAAAATGTTTGCGAAAGGCTGTTTCTATATAAAAAAGATGCCTTAATAACAGTCACACTGTAGGCATTGTTTAAAAAAAGGCCTTGTCGTTTCATACTTACAGAAGCAAGAAATGTGTTCTGCGAAAATCTGTGCAGCTGGATAGCCAAATGAATAGCAAGACGCAGCATATCATGTCGCCTGTCACAATTACCTCATATCTTGCTGCCTGCATCACCTCAGCAACAACAGCCTTCGGCGTTCCTCCAAGTGATACTGCGTTCTTAATGGCTGCGTTTATTTATCGTCAATTTGTAGTTATTTCCGCCAGGTTAGCACGAGTCACTACTGTCCCCCAATCCTGGACATGATGGGACGCAGAGCCGTGCCAGTCACAGGAATACTTCAATGCAGTTCAGGAAGAGTGAACCGGAAAGGCCGTTATGTTGACTCTGTAGCGGCTGAGTGCGAGGAATACGCATGTGCTGGCCTGCTTGAGAAGATGGTAACTGGATTTTGATCGCTATGATTGTGTCCGTGCCAGTTACTCGTGTCTCTGCTTATCGTGCTAGTGAACGGAACCACGAAGCGTATACTCTCGAAGTTATTCGGTGTGCGCGGTGCATTCATTCATGTTTTGTCATTCTTCCGGTGCTGACAAACATGCAGAATTAATTTCATAAAGCGAATAGCTTTCACATTCTTTTGGAGGCAGTAACGCCTGGTAAGAAATATGTGCCGTTGTTTTGTTATCACGCCTTGCACAACCCATTAAGTCATCCTATATTGTGTTTTCTGGATACACAAACGTAATATTAATAATAGTGTTAATATTAATAATTTCAATATTGTAATACAATATTAATAATTGACATAACGAGCTGTCAGCTATTACAGTTACAAATGAATAGGCAATTGAAAGCGCCACTGCAAGCCACAGACCGTCCAGCAAAGTACTGACACGTCGTGACAGGCTGTGCGGGATACATAGCTGGAGGACCGGATCCAAAGTATGCAGCCGTGCACTTGTGACTGTCAGTGAATGCTATGAATCCAACGTTCGACGATGGGATAGCATACGGAGTTCGTTTACGGTGTCGGATCTTGAACGGGGAATGGGGACACTGCTGAGAGGGCGAACTGTGCCCTTTGTCCGCTTGGTCATTCCCCTGAAAGTCACAGTAACTAGGCAGCCACTGAAAGAATAATTTGTGCCCTAACTGCTTATAACTTCAGCGTACGATCAAAGTGTCTGACATTTTGCTCAAACGCCTGCATTTGTGTTTTTAATGAAGGAGGCCACCTTCTTTGGGGTTTTGGGGCTTTCCTTCAAAGAGATAAGCGGTGCCAGTTGAACTTGTGTAAGTCCGCCTATCACAGATTTTCAACACAGGTTCCATCACAATCATCGTTGTCTGACAAAAAAAAATGCAACACTCTATTGAGCATGTTCAGATGGTGTGTACATACTACAGGTAAAAAGTTCGCACTGTTCTTCAGGACAGTCCGCGGCGTTCCTGCAATTCCAAGAGAATACTTTTGTGATAAAGGGGTTTTCTCGATGAGAAGCTTAGATCACGACGCTGTTGATTGCTTTTTCATTACTCCGAAAGCGTACTTGTTACGCTGTATGGTGACGGTAGCCAATTATTGAAATAAGTTCGAAGGTTATTCTTCTATTGGATTCCACAGAGAAATCAAGGGCTGTTTCGCAGCCACTGACTAACCTACTTTTCTTTCGTTTTCTGTAAGTTTTAATCTTGGACTTCTCAGCGCAAAAACTTCCGACAACTAACACAAGAGACGAGGACGAGCGCAGACTCTCAAATAATTTATTACAACTACGACACACATATATATGTTACGAAAAAGACGATGAGATCACTTGCTTGAGCTTAAACAAAAAAAAACACTGATAATCAAAAACTAAAAAAAACGGCTGCAAGAGACCACGTGCTCACAAAGGACCCTCACGTGCCGAGTTCAAAAACGTCAACTCTTTTTCGGATAACGCTATTGATGGTTTGCTGATTCAGCTGCCTCGAGCGATTGCTGCAGCTTCGATTACAAGTCTTGTGCCTTCGTTAGAGTGGGACGCGAGAACCCTTGTCGTTTTGAACAATGGCTGGCACTTACATTCGGAACAATGAGTGGCCAAAAAACTGTCTCGGACCTGTAATCAAAGCTGCAGCAATCGCTCGAAACAGCTGCATCAGCAAACCATCAATAGCGTTATCTGAAAAAGAATTGGCGTTTTTGAACTCGGCACGTGAGGGTCCTTTGTGAGCACGTGGTTTCTTGCAGCCGTTTTTTGTTAGTTTTTAATTATCAGTGTTTTTTTGTTTATGCTCAAGCAAGTGATCTCATCGTCTTTTTCGTAACATATATATGTGTGTCGTAGTTGTAATAAATTATTTGAAAGTCTGCGTTCGCCCTTATCTCCTGTGATAGTTGTCGGAAGTTTTTGCGCTGAGAAGTTTAATAATGGATTACCAACTAGCCCAATACCACACTTCAATCTTGGAGCTTGATATTTTATCTTCAAGTTTTCTGAAAAGACTGAAATACGAACAACTGATGTGCTGTTCCGCTTATCCACAGGTTTGTAATTATTATATCACTCTGCGTAATGCTTCTGCGAAGTTTTGTTTTGTTGGAGGTTCAAATTGACGGAAAGTGTAGCCTACGTTTGTTATGAATTCCCTGCCACACTATTTAACTTTCGCAGGAACATTCACTGCCTCCCAAAAATTATGATTTTTGTATTATCGTGAATGATGTCACTTTCCTGTTACACATAGCCACAAGTTACATTTTTTACTATAAAGACCTCATCTTCCACGTTCTGTAAATATTTTATGTTGACGTAAAGTTGAAAGCGTGTCACAATTTGTGTTATCGTGTGGTTGTCTCTATGAATGTTTCCTCATGGGAGACTGTGAGAGCCGAACAAGTCCTTGTTCTTCAAATAAAGTGTTATTATTTCAGTGTACTTTGTCTGAACTGTCTGCTTCCATGTACACATTTGCACCAAAATGTGTTTGAGTGGAGCTCGTAGTCAAAGGAAGGACCTGCATGTTAATCATTAAGTTCGCAACATCTGTAGCGCTTTCCTTCAATTAAAAATTTCAATGTGTGTTACTTGTGCACAAAGCTGGGTTACATAGATGAAGCCAGAATTCGTAGAAAAGGTGAATCATGATAATATTACGTAACAAAGAAACAAGCGCAGTCGAAACAAGCGCGAAATATGCAGGAAGGCTTAGGCAGTACACAAGTCCCGTCTTATGTCCGTTCTAAGTCTTCCTGCATATTGCGCTTCTTTCATCAGAACCCTTTACCAACATGCGCAACTGGCAGTGATCCTAACAAATACGAAAACGAACCACTGATGCACAAAAGGCGAATCAGGTGAAGAGGAAGGCGAACCCGCCGCGGGGTTGAGTAGTTAAGGCACTCGGCTGCTGACCCGCCGGTCGCGGGATCGAAACCCGGCCGCGGCAGACGCATTTTCGATAGAGGCGAAAATGCTTGATGCCCGTGTGCTTAGATTTAGGTGCATGTTAGAGAAACCCAGTCAAAATATCCAGAGCCCTCCACTACAGCATCACTCATAATCATATGATGGCTCTGAGACATCGAAGCCCAATAATCATTTTTAAGAGAAAGGTGATTTAAGGTAATCGTGCATTGCTACACCTTAAAAATAAGTGCGTTAGCAAATCCAAGAAAAATTAACCGAGGTGAATTGAAACTACAATAAGCATATCACTGTGGCGTAGTGCATGCCAATCACCCGTAAAGGTCTCAACTTTGTAAACTTTTGGGCAGTGACATGTAGAGCTATGACTTGCTTACACCCTCTTGTATTGAAAGAAGTCGGACTGAGTGGAGAACCGCGGGGAGAATGTAAAGATCGAGATCCACAGCTCTTCTTGGCATATCAGCATAATAAAAATAATCATCATCATCAGCCTGGCTACGCCCACTGTAGGGCAAAGACCTCTTGATCCGCCAATCAACCCAGTCTCTCTTGTCCTTTCCGTTGCCGCGTTATACCTGCGATCTTTTAAAATATGATCGGTCCACCTGGCTCTCTGTTACCCTTCGTGCGTTTGCCTTCTCTGGGAATCCTGTCAGTTCCCCTGATGACCAGCGGTTATCCTGCCTACTCCCTACATGCCCGGCTCATGTCCATTTTTTTTCTTTCTCCCCTTCGAGAACATTCTACAATTCTCCTGATTCTCCAGTGGACGCGCATGCGCCGTCGCGCTTCGAGAACATTCAACAGCTGACAGTGCATGCGCCGTCGCGCTGTATATATACTCAAGGTCGGCGCTCGCTCGCTCAGTTGCCGCTCGTCGGTTGGTTTGTACGGCGCGTCGACGTCCAAGGTCACAGTGAAATGAATTCCAACGAATCCACAAACACAATGATCGACGTCCCTTGGACCAGCGCCGCCCTTTCGCATACGTGTGTACGTGTTCACTCATTTAACACCCCCTCCTACAAACACGTTAACCAATTTAGCCATCGACCCAAGTAAGTCGCAATTTAACACCCCATTTCACAACCACGTTAACCAATTTAGCCATCGACCCAAGTAAGTCGCACTTTAACACCCCGTTAACCAATTATATGCTCCGCATCCTCCTCAGTGTTCCCCCGAGGGAAGCTGCGGGCAATTTTTTTCTTGATTCAACTATGATATTCTTAATCCCGGTTTCTTCTCTGACCCACTCTGGTCTCTTCTTGTTCTCTAATGTTACACCTTTTTTTATTGCCATCACTCGCTGCGTCGTCCTCAATTTAAGCCGAAGCCTTTTTGTAAGCCTCCAGCTTTCTGCTCAGAAGGTATGCGCTGGCTTGATGCATTTGGTATATACCTTCCTCTTGAGGGTTAGTGGCAGATTACCAATTGTGATTTGAGAATGCTTCACGAATGTGATCCAGCCGATCATTATTCTTTTAGTTATTTCACTCTCATGTTTCAGCTCCGTTGTTACTACCTGTCCTAAGTAGACTTATTCGTTTACAACTTCCAGCGTCTCTACACCTTTCGCAAAATGCTGTTGATTTGATTGATATGTGGGGTTTAACGTCCCAAAACCATCATATGATTATGAGAGACGCCGCAAAATGCTGTTTTCTGCTGAGACTGTTACATATTACTTTTGCGCATAATAATTTTCAGCTCTACATTTCAGCTTTCCGTGTCTAGTTTAGTAATCATGAGCTGCAATTTGTCTCCGGAGTTACTCATCAAGGCAATGTTACTGCGAATCGCTTGTTATTAAGGTGCTCTCTATAAACTCTTATACCTAACTCTTCACAATCTATAGTCTTGAAAACCTCCGGTAAACACGTGGTTAGTAGTATTGGAAAGATTGTGTATCCCTGCCTTACACCCGTCCTCATTGATATTCTGTCACTTTCTTTATAAATAATTATGGGGGCTGTGGATCAACTGTAGGTTTCTTCCAGTATGTTTACGTAGTGTTCATCGATGCCCTAGTTCCGTAGTGCGTGCATCACTGCTGATGTCTCGACCAACTTAAACGCCTTCTTATAATTTATGAAGGCTATGTATAAGGATTGGTTGTATTCCGCGCATTTCTCTATTACCTGAACGATAGTATGAATATGGGTTATTGTAAAGTAGTAGCCTGTACAAAATTCTGCTTGGTCCTTCAGTTGATTGCACTGTAATGTCGCTTGAATTTTATTATCTTGTGGTACCATTATCATCATCGATTTCTGACCACCGCGCCAGCTTCTCGCACAGCTGATTGAAGCTCGAGCTGCGCAAGAAGGGAACGACTCTCGCACCTGGCGTGGCGAACGCTGGAAGCCGCCGCGGCTCCGCTTGAGTCATGAAATAAAGTAACTAGATGGAAACAGTTACATAGGCCGCCTTCGACGTCGTCTCACGTCTCTCTACTGGCTCGCTACAAGCGATTATTTTTGTAAATTGTTTGCAGAGAACGGTCAGTAAGCGGATTGGCCTGTAATATTTGTAGTCCTTGGCTGTTCCTTACTTATGAACGATGATGTTGGCGTTCTTTTAAAATCTTCGTACCCTTCACGTCAAGAGACACTTCAATGTGGCCAGTTTTTCTAACACAATATATCCGCCATCTTTGCGAAGGTCTGTTGTTACCTTATCTTTTCTAGCATCTTTGCCTCTTTCCATTCCTTACTCCCACTGCCGTTACTGGTAGGATGTCAAATTCCTCTGCACTATTACTGCATATCACGCTATTAACCTGCTTGTACAGCTATCAACATATTGGTTAAGACGTTGCCTTCCTTGTTCCTTAACGCATACCTGCTATTTTCGCCTATGCACAAGTTTGCCTTTGCAGCTTCTTGTCGCTTTTTGCAGCCTGCCTGATTTTTGCAGCCTGTCGATGTCATACCATCTGACATCGACTACTTTACGTCCATTGATAACTTCAAAAGCTTCACTATAGCTATGTTTTATAGGTTTCCTTTGAGGCTTTTATGATTTGTCGTATCGTGGTAACATTTTTCGTCTTCTGAGGTAGCTTGCCAATACCCTATTTAGTGACCATACCATAAACTTCCATGGCAAACTCTTTGATGATAGTTGTAAGACAATCGTTCATTGCGTCAATACTAACGTCGGTTACCTCGCTTGGTCCGTAGAGTCTATTCAGAAGCGAAACTCTGCTTTCCTGCAGTTCTACTCCCATCACTAGTAGAATAATTTGCTTTTTGCGTGTCAGTTTTTGTCTTTGCCTTTTCAAATCTAGGTGAATACGATCTGTTACCTTTTTCTGGTGACGGCATCGAATCTTGGTAGCTACGTTCACATCTTGTAAAATTCGTGGGTGTGCACACAGAATGATATCTATTTCATTTTTAGTTTCGCCAAAAGGACTTCAACACGTCCACTTAGAGTTAGCCCGCTTTCAGAAGGAGGTATTCAAGATCCGTGAACTGTTGCGTTCCGCGAACTCTGCTACTAACTCCTATCGGGCGGTTCTAGAGCCAATACGATATTCCCTCACTGCATGGTCTCCAGCCTGTTTCTTGACTACATTACTATTAAATTCAACCATGAGAATAGTTTACTGTGAGTTTATTCTAATAATGGCTGACTCTACGTCTTCGTACAAGGGCTCAACCAAATGATTACGATGACTCGATGTAGGCGCAACCGCTTCTATCGCCGTCATCTTTCCTCCCTAAAAGATCCATCCGGCCAACTGGCCCATTGGGCACTACGTCAGCAGGAGAACGACATTCGGGTCGTTTACCGGTCTGGACGCAAACATTTTGATGCTGACGCTGTGTCCTGGTCACCTCTTTCACCTGACGATTCCTCTTCATCTACAGCGTTCTATGACGTGTCCACACTCTCTGTCACTGACATGCCTCTGGAGCAACAGAAAGACCCCTGGGTCGCTTCTCTAATAGATTTGTCATGTCGGCCTCCATTGCACCCCATCCCTCGATAACTGCGGCGGCAAATCCATCACTTTAGCATTAGAGATGGTTTACTCAATTGTCGGCATTATTTTTCTGAAGACCGCAGATGGCTGTTGGTGATTCCCTGACAACTTCGGTCAAGTATATGCGCATCTTTTCATGCTGATTCACACTGTGGGCATGCTGAAATACTGAAAATCTATACACGCCTGCGCCACCGCTACTATTGGCGCTGATTGTACCGCTTTGTTCGCCGCTACACCCGCCCCTGTCACGCATGTCAACGGCGCAAAGGTACTCCTCCTCGGTCTGCTGGTCATCTACAGCATATACCTTGTCCTGCAGACTGTTTGAACGTGTGGCCATTGATATTTATGGATCGTTACCGATCACTTCTGCTGAAAACCAATACATAATCGTCGCAATCGATCATTTGACACGCTACGCAGAAACTTCGCCTCTTACATCCTGCGTCGGTGAGTGACGTCGGTTCCTTTATTGTACCTCGTTCTACGACAGGGCGCACCATGTGAACTACTCAGCGACCGAGGGCGCGTATTCCTCTCCAAAGTCGTCGAATCACTTCTTAAGGAATGCCGCATCATTCAACGCACCACGACTGCTTACCACCCTCAAACTAACGGCCTGACAGAACGATTTCATCGAACACTGGATCCGCTCACTCCGCTCACTCATTCCGCTCACTCAAACCTTTGTGACTTTCGAACACAATACTGCGACTCAGATCGCCACAGAATTCTCACCATACCTTCCGCTTTATGAACGCGAGCCCTCCTGCATGCTCGACACCATTCTTTCATACCATCCGGATGCAACTCAGTCGACAACCGTTTCCGAAGCAGCTAAGTACACGGAAGAGTGTCGCCATCTTGCTCGATTCCACACCACTTCTTATAAATAACGTTAGAAACACCATCGCGACAGCTGGAAGGCTCCAGCGTCATATATTCCTGGTTTACTTGTGTGGATTTGGGTCCCTTCCACCAGCCCTGGCCAATCATCAAAACTTCTTTCGTAGTACCATGGTCCTTATACCGCGTAGTCCAGCAATCATCACCAGTCAATTATTTTGTTGAGCCGCTTGCGGCATATCCTGATCAACGACGCCGTGGACGTGAGACAGTGCATCTAGACTGGCCCAAGCCTTACTATGACCCTACTGTAGTCTCCTGTCCCAAAGTCGCCAGGATGGCTCTTTTTCAGGAGGGGAGATAAATGTAGTGAAGAAGATCAGCGCTGTTCTGAAAGGTAGAGGGGACCACTCTCGGGCAGAAAGACGACGACATTCGTGGTTGGTGCATCGCCACACTTGTACCTGCTCGGTTGTTCCCCCCGACCTTCTGCGACGAACCATACGGTTCATTAAAAAGGTGCTGTGCCGAAACACCTTGTTTTACACGCAACAACTCGAGTATCACGATAGGTTAAAGATGCATGCCATCGCGTATGTATACAGCGGCACACGTAAGGCCACCCACTAAGGAAAAACATGTTTCTTTTTATTTCGATAGTAGTATTGATCCCGTAGCTGTTGAAATCAGCACGCACCGCAAATGAAACTCTTTTAGACACGTTTACCTGCTTCTTAACGCCCAATGAACACGTGTGCTGAAACAATGAAGACAAGTTAACATGTCGCAGCTTACGCGCCTTAAACACGATCAACGCTGACAGCTAACGAACGCCGCCTTCGCCTAACAATTCTAAAACTAAAACCCATTGCAGATGAGGCCTCTTTGAAATACCACCGACGTCAGAGGTGGATGCCACTACAACTGAGTTTATTCCTCTCTCGAATTCAAGATCCACATGCACGCTATGCTTCACACTCCGGACAAAGAAAAAGCTCTCCCGCGCTTAACTGTGCACAAAATTGTGACGGGTTCATGGCGAGGACAAAACGAGGTGGCTGCAGGTTGGATAATAAAGTGTTTATTTGGGCCTAACTTTTGGTCACGTAAAACGGAAGTCAGATTGAATTAAGAGGCTGGCACTGATAGCGGCGAGCAAAGCGTAGGCCGGTGATCAAGAGACAAGCGGTGAAGCACGTCGGCGTTCATACACTTGCCATCGAATGTTCTAGCGTTATTGGTATCGGCGACGTAGGTTCCAGAATAATCTGTAATGTTCACGAGGTGGACGTAGTAGCGACAAAATGATCTATTACATCCTCGAAGCTTTTAGAACATCGTAGGCGCAATTTGCGCTGAACGTAGTGTAACGGGATGACAACAGAACTTGAGGAAAAGGAACAAGGCAGTATTGCCTATATCCTGATGAAATGATACACACAACCTACATAGTATAGAACACATATAGGCAAGCTTACTACTCGGATGACCCTCCTGCTCACGCGTTTTTTTTCTCTCCTCACTTTTTTCAGCCTCGCTCAAATTTGAAATGGTTAGTTTCAAAGTGTCCGCAACGTCGCAGTTTTGCCGATATCTAGTGGTCGCACTCCCACTTTAAGGTTTCCTGTCAACTCACGATTTGCGCGTAACTGTTTTGCGACTAATCGGCTACTTCTATGTGATTATGACTTTTAGCGTATACGTTGCGGGCGGTTGAAATGCATAAAAATTTACCGCGGAAAGTTTCCAACAGCTAAAAGATAGACAAGCACTGCCTTTAAGCCTGTATCTTAATTGGTGGCGTTTTGAGTAGTAATTGAAACTCTGGTAATTAGATATATAGGTAGACAGTGGGCCTCAGTCGGGAGTCAGATATACGTGAAGTTTTATTTCCTTTCATACGAAGGAGGAAGCCGGGGCTAAAGGCTGGGATGCCTGAAAAAGGCCTTGGCTGCATTGTACTTACAGTCTGGCGACATTTAACAAAACAATATAAATAAAACTTATCATAATAAATAGATAAATGAGCTACACTTGCAAGTACAACAAAATTAAGTAAATAAACGTATCAGTATTAACATCTACAGTTAGACTAGTAACGTAAATTGGTGAATTAAATAGTAACGAGTGAATTACGTACTTGTAGTTCTAGAAAGCGGCGGAAGGCAGGAACGTCGTACGAATCATGATGATGATGTGTATATGTGGAGTTTAACGTCCAAAAACCACCATATGATTATGAGAGACGCAGTTAAGATTGGGATGATGAATGTAATCCCGATGGTTGAAATGATCATGACGACATATTGAAGACTGCTTGCTCACTTCCTGGCAAACTTCGGTTTATTTATACACTGACACTTATTCACAAACAAAGGCCGCGGTGCACTCTAAGGCAAACTGGTGTTAAAAGGGTCTGTGGTTCGTCCTCTTGGGGACTATTGGGGTTGCGACGACCAAAAATTCCTTTAAGGACTAACGACACCGGGTCCACCAGTTAGTGCCCACAGACGAGATCAAGGGACTAACATTTAGTCCTCACATTTACACCTTAGAGAGTAACCGTTAGTCCCACAATTTACCTTAAAAGACTAACATTTACTCCTCACATTTTCACCTTATAGGGCAACTGTGAATCCCAACATTTATATTTTACCAGGCGACCGTTACTTCTCACAGTTGCACCTTGCCGGACGAACGGTTGATCCACTCAAATATTCCAATCGAATGTACTTTTTGGCCCCAGTTCAAACATTGTTTTTTTTTTATTTTTCGCCAGGCCTAATACTTTTTCGTCTGTTTTTTTGCGCAGTGAGCAACAAATTGCGCAGAAAACCACACGCGAAAAGTAGTTAGCCACCTATGTGTAACTGCTTCCACAGTCATGGCAACAAAAAAAGACAAAAATGAGACGTCGAAATCTTTTATTTTTCTACATACGCATGAATTTTTCTCCATTCTTTTAAGTGAATTCGTGGTGAAGTGCACAAGTCCAGTCTCTTTGTCAAATCTTGTTCACTCCTTGTGGAGCTCCTCCGACGGAAGCGATAGATGACAGGCATTGCAGACGCCAGCATACGTAGCCTTCTGCCTGTTGTGTTCCCATGGATGCACGTACAACAATATAGTTAAAATAGTTAGGTACACGTGACAAAAGATGAAGATGCACGCATATGACAAGTACGTGCACGTTATTATAAAAACAAGCGTTGAATTATGACCCACAAATAACTTTACCTTCACATCTCTACAGTACTTCTGAAGCTGCTCTGACGATAGAGATAGATGACAGGCATCGCAGACGCCAGCGCACACCGTCTTCAGCATGGTGTGTGCCGACCGCTGCACAATAAGTATGTAAAATAGTGAGACACACGTGACAGAGGATGAATACAAATGCATAGGAGAAATACGCACAAGGTGAAATGAAAACATACGTGAGACATTACATGCTAATTATTTCATCATGATGTCACACATCGTCAAAGACTCATTTCGATCCCCGCAGCGCAGCAGCTTAGGAGCGGAGGCCGCAGCCACAACTCCGCGAACCACCGCACCGCCAACAAGTCGGCGAGTCTTAAGCGAGTGACGTCGTTCAGCTCGAGCAAGCGAACGCGAGACCAAACACGGCGCTGCACGCGGAGTGTCTGCCGCCAGCGAAGTTCAAACAGGAGAGCGAGCGTACGCTTTGCCGCCGCCACCAACAGCGCAGAGCTGATTTGGAGTTAGCGCCGAAGAAACCGACAGTAATGAGGCCCTTTTTCAAAAACTTGAGTGAGTGCAGCGCGCAAACGTGAGTCAGCCGCCGCGGACAACGGACGGCGCCGAGCTGCTTGCGACCGACTGACGGGAAGGCCGACTGTAATGGCGACCAATTTTCACTGAGTCCCGCCGCTAGCAGAAGCCCCGCCAGCCTATGCTGGTGCAGTTACAGCACGCGACATACTACAACCACGCTCTTTACGAGAACCCGCAACGTGTTTTAGACGACTCCCAACACAGCGACGAGGTCTCAGTCCAATATCGTCAGCCCGGAGGTCATCGCGGCGGCGAAGACAGGCGAGCACCTGATGAGCGAGCGTACGGGAGGCCGACGTCTATGGTGGCCAATTTCCAGGCGGTCGCAAAGCACAGGCGAACTGCAGACGCCGACGCTGACCTTCGCGATGCAACTTGTGCATGCGATATACAACACGACCAAGCCCGTTGCCAGCAAGCGCGATCCGTATCGCACACGAGAGGAGTAGATTAGAATAAAGAATGATAACCTACTTGCTTAGGAATCCAGCGCTGATTTATGCCCTGAGTCGGACAGAAGTATATATACGACAGGCCTGCTGCCTTCTCGGCCTCCATATTGGCCTTCCCAACTGTGGCTGTCGTGTGTAGGTCGTGACTATCTTGAAGCCAGAGATATACAGCGCGGCGTGGTAACGTGTCGAGACTTGCACCAGATTTTATGGGTGCAGCGAAACGCAAAAGCAGCAGCCCACGCTCATCCCAGCGTACACACAAGCCCCAGGTCGTAATTCCTAGAATGTCGAATCCAGGTGGCCTAGCTCGAGCACTCCGAGTGCGACGCAACGCGAACCGTCGCCAGCGAAATACGGGGAAAGACTGAGCCAGCAGAGGAGGAGAAAGACGGCTAGTCACCTTGGCAACGCTTTTCGCGCTGCCTGCAATCCCCAGGCACTCCGTCTATTTGGATCATGTTTCGTCTCTTTGGAGCAAGTGGTTCGGCGTGGCACGCTTCCCTCTGTGGTTGCTCCTCAACAGTCTATCCATTCATAGCGCGCGCCAATTGGCCTCCGTTACTTCTTTTTCGGGTAATTTTGCCTTAGAGTGTGGCCACTAAACCAACTGCACAGTAAGCACTGGCATGTATTAATATCAACGTCAGCGTTACTTGCCGAGCCCTTCGTATACTCCACACATTGACACCAACTTCTCGATGTAGTACCAACGTTGGATAAGAATCTGCGCTAAGCACGACCTTTGTCCTCCTGAACGTAGTATCAACCTTGGATCGGAGTCCGCGCTAAGCACGACCTCTGTCCTCACTTCCCTATATCGTTCCCGAGCACCAAGCTCCCCTTCTCTCTATTTCTCTTCATTAAATACCTTCCGTCTCATCTTAGACAACCTCGTGAGACGAACCCCTTCTCGATGCTCCACCAATGGAGCAAACAACTGCCCTTTTCTCAAAGATGCGTATCCGCCTCTGCGTTCCCACACTTTGCTATCCTCGGAGCATCGGCTAAGAAGAAATTGGGCATTTCAACGACGTACAGCTTAAAGGATACTTTCGTACGACAACAAGCCTGTCTAGACGGCTGGTCGGCTGTCTTGCGCTTGTCCCTGTCTCTTCTCTGCCGTCGTTTGTCTGTTTTTTGCGCACACCAATTTACCCTGAATGTCTGGCGTTAGTATACATGATTCTTCCGTACATCCACACGTATTGTTACAGCATGGCGCCCCATTATCTTGTCGAGAGCCGTGTTGCGACAGCCACCACTTATTCCTCAGTCTGGCTCACCGCGAGAGCGCTACCGCGATGCGGGTGACTCCTCAGCACAAGGTGCGGTGAACAAAGGCTCACGAGGTTCGACGACAAAGACTCGTTCAGAGGAGAACAGCTTAGTCCGCGTTCGGGCAGCCTCTTTTCATTAACTTCCCTTTTTGTCGGGCACCGTCTACCAACTGGCCATTCTTCGCGTGCCCCAAACATGACTGACGCCGTAGTGGAGGGCTCCGAAAATTTTGTCCACCTGGGGCTCTTAACGTGAACCCAAATCTGAGCCCACAGGCCTACTTTTCCGCGTCTATTGGAACCGCAGCCGTTCGAACGAATCACGACATACGCATAAATTTTAATATAAATAAAGCCTTAACACTCAATATTTGTTATGCACAAGTTTCTAGGTGAAGTTCGATGTGAATTCGCTATGTAGAACCTATTTCATTATATTGAGACCAAATATCCTACCAAAGGTGTTCGGTGTATTCATCTTTCTGCGAAGACAAAAGAACTACGATACGTGCATCGTGTCCCCTGGCCACGCCCTGTGCAATGAGTGGCATCGCGATAGCAACGATAACGTTGATAATGTCAGTGTTGTCGTTGTGGTGCCCACTGGCAAAGATGCTAAGCAACAACTTCACTTTGATCGCCTTTGTTTGTTCGTTTCAAAAGCTGTGTTTTTTTTCTGCGCTGTTTCAAATGATAGGGCGTCTGCTCTTCAGCATGTAATAATTCGGAGCGACGGCCTTACCTGCCGACATGTCGTCAAACGGTTGTGCGTGACTTACAAGAGGCACTTCAAGTACGCAACAAGGAACGTCTCCATTGCGGTGAGCTCCTACGGTCGTTTTTGAAAGCTATAGCTTAGGACTTCGAGTGCAATTTACGCCTCTTCACGCGTCTCCACGATGCTGTGAACGTTGACTTTGCACAAGAGGCGGCGCTAAAATGGAGGAGGCACTTGAACACATTGCTGGGCTGTGCGAAAAAAGAAAATGGACGGAGGAGTTCTTGTTGGGTGGGGTAAAGGTTATCTTATTTTAAGATATGGGCGCAGAAATAGGATGAACACAAGAAAAAAGAAGTAGACAGAAAGAGCGCAAACTATCGACAAGTTTATTCGGTCTTGACACAGCCTAATATAAGCTTCTTCAAACGTCAAAGGGAAAGTGGTAAAGGAGAGAACGCAAACACATTTATGTTCACCTCACATCAAGCAAAACGTACGCAGAAAATTACCCTCTGTTTTATATAGGTTTTCTGTGCCCTCCTAGATTTCCTGTGCCTGCCGGATGAGCGCGAAACGCTGGTAATCTATGGCGGCGCTGGCTACGTAGGGATGAGGGTCTTTGTACATGGCCTTTGAGATCGGCAAATTTGGCGTTTGCTACTCATTTCAGAGGATGCCTTGTATTAAAAAAAGTTGCTTGCTGAATTGCAGCGTCACTTACGTAAGGTTAATTATACTTACGTTTACGCCTTTTTAAACGTTTTACGTTATTTTTGTTGCATGTAAGCTCTAAAAACGTAAAAACCTATTTGAAGACACCCCTGCTTGAGTCGCGCCGCCACCCTAGTTCCGACGACCACCACTTCTCAAGTGCCCGCCGATAATCTGGCAGGCATGGGAAATCTAGGAGGCGTTGGCTAGTTTTGAGGCTACGGTGTCGCCGCGATCGTGCGTTGCGGATTGCAGCAGGGCAAACGCTATTTTAAATCTCATATGGCGCCCGCTACGCCCGCAACGCCCGCAGCGCTTGCAAACGGTATTCTAAAACTCCCAACCGTTTGCCCTGCTGCGATCCGCAACGCACGATAGCAGCGACACCATAGCCTCGAAACCAGCGCTTGCGTGCCTCATGCGGGCCGCCATCACCACCCGTAGCCTCAAAACCAGCGCCTGCGGGCCAGATGCGGGCCGCCATTACCGCACGCAATTTCGGATTTTTTGCGTGCGGTCCGCGAACGCGAACACCGACTCGCGTTACGACGCATGCGCAGTGGCAGCGACCACACCGCAAGGGCTCGCGGTGCGCTATTCTAAAGCTCCCTATTGTGAAACCTCTTATTAACAGCCTACTTCGCGAGCAACGAACATATTTAATGTTTTCCTTGTACAATAACCAAATGGCTTTATGTAATGGAATCGACACCGTAATGAATTTGTTTCTGTAGCCTTTCGCCAAACATACGTAGTCCATTTTTGTATTAGTTTCACTGCTTCACTCCTTTTTCCCCCTATTGTACCGTTATATTGCCGCATAGTTTATTGGTAAAGAAACAAGCCTACCCATAAAAATGTTTAGCTGGATCTGATGTCGTCTTGTATTTATCTGAGAAGATAGCCTTTGAAGGCAAAAATTTGGTTTTTTGCTCTTTCTGTCTCTCTGTCTGCCTGTGTTCGTTGGTCTGTTCAACGATACAGCCACCCGGCGAAAGATTTACTTCTTGCTCACCCCCCCCCCCCTATGTATATGGTGGTGTCGTTCATATTTGCGAACATTGTCAATCAAAAAGCAAATGCATATTTGAGGCGATATATCAATACTTAAGTGTTATACAGCATGTCCTTTTATTAAGGAAATGCATAGATAAGGAATTAAAAATATCAATAAACCGCGAGAATGCATAATAAGAAATTGTAAAAAATTGGTAAACTCTCAATAAACGGTAAATTGGTTATCGGTAAGCCGTGAATCATTCATCCGCTGGCCACGTCCATCCGTAGGTCCGTTCATCTATCCGTCTATCAGTCTGTCTGTCTATCCACCTGTCTGTATGTCTACCCGTCCATCCGTCCGTCCACGCATCTATCGAACAGTGCAAGTGCCGCCATCTCACATCTTTTCATCATGTAATAATCATGAATTCATCATGTACAAGAACCGCCATCCAGCGGACATTCCAAAGACTAAACGAGAGGTGGCTATCTATACCTACTACATACATCGAGGGCGCTGTTACGAAGCGCGACGCTAACACGGTCCCGAAGGCGCGACGCGCCATAGACGCCACTTGGAGCGGCCGCGTTTCGCAAGCGCTCCGGCAAAACTCCTGTTTCTGACTGTTTAAGTCATTCAATGACAACTTTAACAAATATGAAGCTTTCTACAGAATCTACCATATCATCTGAAGTGATTTCAAGTGAGTGCTTCGCAGTTCGCATCCACGAAGATCGACTTTTTGGCAGCATTCGACTAGCTCGGTGGGCCTACTGGCTAGGCCTACCAACATGGTCATCCACGAAACAGGGGGAGAGGAGCTTCCATCTGCCGAAGCTTTCGACGATGATGAAGGCAGCTGGCGTCAAGTGTATGCCGGGGCCAGAAAGCCTGCTTCATCCTCGAAGAAACCGACGCCTGACATCAACACTTCGCAAGAAGAGTCGCATAAAGCTCTCCCATCGACCCGTTGCAGTGCCCCCAGACCCGCTCCACTTCCAGTAGACGACTACAAAATAGTTCTGCGAATACGTAGAGGCCCCAGCTGTGCTGACACTCCACTTCCGAAGCTTATACATTCCGTTTTAAAAGCGCCAGCGCTCACAAGCTCCCTACATGACCAATACCACATCAACTCTGTAAGCAACATTCTGCTCATAAGTACACCGAACTCGGCACGCACCGAAGCATACATACCACCGTATCAAATCCATCAATATCGACGAGCGCTGCTTTGAAGTAGTCCCCTACATTACTGACCCATTGAATACCTGCCGAGGGGTCATCCGTAATATTCCTATGGAACACACATCTGAAACCATCTTGTGAAGTCTATTGGGCTATGACAGACTAGGCCACAACCTGACCGGACGTCGTATGGGTTCAACAACGTCCATCTTGGTCACCTTCAGAGGTACGCACGTGCCTTTATGCATAAGTTGTCAGGTTGGCATCACCAGATGCGTACCCTATCGTCATAAGACGGAAGCCTGCAATCTCTGCCGCAAACTTGGCCAGAGACCAGACGTATGCCCACGCGCCCCTCAGCCTTTATGTCCAATGTGTGGCATTCCGAACCCACTCCTTGATCACGAATGTGAAGCTAAGTGTGCGGTGTGCAACAGTGACCACCCCACTGGCTCGCCCCAGTGCCCACAGCTCTACAAGCTCAAACCAAAGCACGCATCCACTTCTTTCTAGCAAGATGCAGCGCCATTCTTCGACCCAAGCTGAACTTTCAAGAACGCCCCTCGAGGACGCTCACCCAGTATCACAAGACAGCAAAGCTGAAAAAGCCGCAGCCGCCGCCAAAGTCGCAACAAAAGCGTTCATCAAGACCCCAGCCCTCGAACTGGCCCTGGACACGAGCTGAGCTGGGCTGATGTAGCCTCCCCTGAAAGCTCCATTCAGAAGCAGCTCAAACTATTGTAGGATGAGATGGCTAAATTGAGGGCAGAAAATGCAAAAATACGCCTAGAGCTTCAGTCCTTCAAACAACCATCTACCTCCCCACACCTCCCCGCCTCATCTTTCACCTCTTCACCTATCTCACCAGCACCAGCTCCTCTCTCTACCACCCCTATAGCTAGGCACCCTGCTTAACCACCTGCGCAAAAACGAAAAAGTCTCGACACCCACATTGTCATTCGATGAGCGAGTAGACCAAGTTGAAGCGAAACTAGAGAAGGTTGACAAAGAGAAAGAAAAAGTAACCAAACTTGAGGAAAAACTAGACAATTTTGTTACCTTCTCCACAGCTTCCTTGCAGAAGCTACAGGAATCCGTGGCCTCGATACAACAAGCCATGTTACCAATGCAACAAACCCTAGATAGAGTCACGCAGTGGATCGACACGGTCGACGCTAACCATCCAGAGCTTGCCCAACCTGAGCTAAATCAACCTAGCGAATATGTCGCCTCGTAACCGCACTGAACTTTCCGTATAGCAATGAAACGGCACGGGGTTTCGACGAAAGAAGGCAAACCTCCTGCAGTACATCAAATCACAAAATACCCGTTCCCCAATCATTGCGTCACAAGAAACAAATAGTGTAGTGCAGCTGCCAGGTTATAAAACGCATCAAAACCCGGCTGATACCAAACCAAACACTGCTGTCTTAACTCAGAAACACCTTACAGTTTCCTAGTCAAAATTTGCTGACATCGACATTCAAGATAGCATAGCTAGCAATTCTATAAGCATCGAAGCCGACTCATGCGAAACTGTCTGGTGTAAAATTTTGCTACAAAACGGTTCTTCCGTTGCCATTGGCTCATTTTATAGGCCGCCCGGTATAAGAACTGCCCATCCTCTCTTTCAGTTGAGCAACGTTTTATTAAGTTTGCAAACAACGCACGTAATTCTCGGAGGCGATTTTAACTTCCCGGATGTAGAATGGAAGTCCTTTAAACCCGTGTTAAACACAACGTCTTTTCTGTATACTACCTTTAGGGAGATGATTAATGCCCACTCATTATTTCAATTTGTCGAAACGCCAACAAGAATTGGTGGTGACAGTGCAAACATTCTTGATTTATTTTTGTGCAATGAACCGGATCTTGTATCCTCTGTTGTCACAGTCCCTGGTATCAGCGACCATGAAGTTGTTGTCACTAAAATGTCTTGTAGTGCTAAAAACCGCCGCGCTCAGGCACCCCGCAAAGTGTTTTCATATGAAAAAGGTGACTACCTATCACTGTACATGAACTGGATGCATTTTTTCCTGAGTTCCAATCGCATAGTTCATCGTTAGACATGAATGCGCAGTGGAATTTCTTCAAAACAAAGATAATTAATGTCCTTGACCCAAACTTTCATTCCTTCGTATATCATTTCGGCCAAGCGACGCAATGATAAACCATGGCTCAGTAGGGAACTCCGATCAAAGATAAATAGAAAGAATCGATTGTATCGAAAGTATTGCCAAGTGTCTGATCCTGCGTTGCTTTCAAAAATGAAAGAGATAGGCAAAATGGTGACAAAAGCTATGCGCAGAGCACAAGAAATGTACCTTTGTGATCTAGGCGAGAAACTTAAAACCAACCCCAAGGAAGTGTGGAAATACGTGAAAAATAAAAGTAATTCTAGACCCACTATTCCTGACATCATGGACGGGATAAATTACGAATCTAACACGGAAGCCAAAGCTCAGGGTTTCAATACATACTTTCAGTCTGTGTTCTCGCATCCAGTTAACACATGTAGTCTATGCCAGAATGATGGCTCGCTCCCGCAAATGAACGACATAGAAATTTCCGAACGCGGTGTCGTGCTCTTGTTGGAAAAAATAAATGTTCACTCTGCTCCTGGTCCTGACTGTATATCCAACTTCGTCTTGAAAAACTGCGCAGTGTCTATCGCCCCTTTTTTAACTCTCATGTACAAAACGTCGCTTGAACAATGCGTTTTACCGGCTGATTGGAAAAATGCCAACGTAACCCCAGTATATAAAAGCGGAGATAAAACAAAAAAGTGTAACTACAGGCCCATTTCTCTGACAAGCGTGTGCTGCAAGACACTCGAACATATCATTTACAAAAACTTAATGAATCATCTTCAAAGTAATAACTTCTTTTCCCCATTTCAACACGGTTTCAGGGCGGGTTTCTCGTGCGATACACAACTGGTCGAGTTCACGCACGACATTGCAGCTTCTATTAACTCAGGCCTTCAGGTTGACTGTATATTTCTGGATTTCCAGAAGGCATTCGATTCCGTGTCACATGTGTTGTTGTTGCAAAAGCTTCATTGTCTAGGCATACCTAATACCCTTCTCATGTGGATTGAGGCGTACCTTTCAGAAAGACAGCAGTGCGTGATTCTTGATGGTGTGTGCTCATCAAGCGTCGGTGTATTGTCAGGAGTGCCGCAAGGGTCAGTTTTGGGGCCCCTGCTTTTTCTTATTTTTATCAATGATATCTCCGACAATCTCTCTAGCCGTGTTCGATTGTATGCTGACGATTGCTGCATTTACAGTAACATTACATCTGAAGCGGACACCGTTCAATTGCAGAATGACTTGAACTCCATAGTTTCTTGGTGTGATTCATGGAGAATGACACTAAATCTGTCGAAGTGTAAATTGGTGAGGTTTACGAACAAAAAACAGCCTCGGATTTCAAATTACGTGATGGCCAGGGCTACCTTACCGGTTGAAACAGAATATAAATATTTAGGGGTCATTTTTTCTGCCAACCTATCTTGAAACGCTCATATTAATTACTTAACATTAAAAGCTAGTCGAGTGCTAAATTTTTTGAGGCGCAATTTCAGACAGGCACCAACTAAGTTGAAAGAAACACTATACATATCCAATGTGCGTCCCATATTAGAATATGCCTGCAGTGCCTGGGACCCCTCAACAAAATCAAATATAGAAGCCCTGGAGCGTGTACAGGCACGCGCAGCACGCTTTGTGGCAAGCAATTATAACTTTACCATAAGATCAGCTGACATTCGTTCAGGATTGCAATGGCCTCTGTTAGCTGACCGGCGAAAATACCTACGACTGTCCCTATTTTACAGCATATTCATGAACAAAACAGGCATCGACAAGGATCAGTATATAAGGCCACCTACCAATGTGTCACCCCGTACTGACCATTCTTTAAAACTGCGTGAATACACTTCCAGGATCAACGCATTCAAATACGCCTTTTTTCCAAGAACCACGCATGAGTGGAACGGCTTGCCAGAGGAAATTGTCTCTGCGCCTCCCTTATCTTTTGTTAAAAATTTGCACAATTTTTTGTTGAACTAATCATTACTGTACATTTCTGATGCGTTCCGTACTAATCATTTTCTTTTGTATTTATTGCCCTGTGTTACCAATAGCACTCTTCTCTTTCAACGTTTTGTTTTGTATTTGCAATTTGATGCCTTATTTATGACAGTGTTGTTTCACATTGTTGTTTCACTTTGTTATGACTATGTTCTTTCAAACGATACAGCCTTTTATCCGCAACCATCTTTTTCGGTATATCGACTGTACTGTATTCTTTTGCTTGTTCTCCCCCCTACAATAATGCCCGTAAGGGCGATGTAGGTACATGTATAAATAAATAAATAAAAAAATAAAAGCACGACTTTTTCCAAATACTACCTGATAAACTTAACTCACCATTCTTATACATTCTCAACGTTTATAGTAGCTCCACAAGAGAAAAGGTGCTGCTTGGATTCCGTATTTGCCCGAGATACATCCTCGGCAGGCAAATACACACTCCTCATAGGGGGGGGGGGAGGTTTAACTCCTCCCACCGAGCAGTGATCATTACATTATTAGCATTACTTTAAAAACTAAAACACAGACCCATTGCACCTAAGCCACTGATGCTCACATAATGGGACAAATTTAGAGACACCCGCAACACCACCGCTCCTTCACGTATTGCAGACATTACCGAGTGGACTCAACAGCTTCAAAAAGATGCTGAAAATCACATGAAAACTCTATCCCCCGACACCCTGATAACTACTCTCGACTCCAAGATTCTCCATATGTGGGAAGCGAAACAGTCACTTCTCGACGGTGGAAACACCAGCGCCACAACAGGAAACTCCGCATTAGGATAACGAAGCCAGACCGACAAATCGAGCGATACATGACTCAATTGGTGGCACGAGAATGGGGTCAGCTTTGTGGAGAAATGCATGACCATCTCAGTAATAAACGAACGTGGCAACTTCTTAGACATCTGCTAGACCCCAGCACTTCTCGCACACGACACTCTCACGCTAACACTAAACTGTTACATGAGCACAGTGACCATTTAGGACAGCTCTTCGATAACCTCCGCACGTTGCATTTGCCTCAATTACGTAAGGATTCTATACCATCATACACAGGGAAACCTAATGAGTCATTAGATGCGCCGATAACAGAAGCGGAAGTTAGGCACGCTCTCGCAACACTCCATACCACGTCAGCTTCAGGCCCCGACCGCGTTAACAACAAATTACTTAGAAATCTTGACCCTATTTCTATTAAAGCTTTGACAGAGTACTTTAACGACTGTTTTGACACGGGCATCCTTCCACCTTCGTGGAAAGATGCCAGAGTCGTATTTATACCTAAACCGAACAAAGCTCCTTTGGTAGAAACTCTGAGGCCCATTTCCTTAACATCATGTCTCGGAAAGACTATGGAGCATCTCGTGCTTGCACGCCTCCAGAGACACGTGGAGGATAATGGACTGCTGCCTCCAGAAATGATTGGTTTGAGGGCCTCACTTTCAGCGCAAGATGTGATGCTTCGCCTTCAACACGACATCATAACCCTTACCAGACCGAGGATACTTAGGCAATCCTTGGTCTGGACATACATGGAGCATTCAATAACGTAGCCCACTCAGTTATATATGCTGGCTTCAACTGCATTTCTTGTGGCGCTAAAATGTACTCTTACATCAAAAGCTTCCTCACAGACCGCACAGCTGCATTACCATTAGGACCAGAACATTCCTCACACTATACACTAGGCAGATTCGGAACACCTCGAGGGTCAGTGCTCTCTCCAATCCTTTTTAACCTGGCTATGCTACCTATACCCAACGCTTTTCAACGTGTCCTTGACTTGAAATTCTCCATCTATGCCGCTGATATCACCTTATGGGTGAAAGGAGGCTCAGATGGACACATTCAAGACACCCTACAAACAGCTGTAGATATAATAGCAGCACTAACATCTCAGATGAATCTCTATTATACCCCAAGTAAATCAGAGTTACTTCTTCTACCAACTCATCGTCGAAACAAACACGTTCCGATGATCGCAGTTCACATAAATGGGTGCCTCATTCCTAGAGTATCACTCATTCGTGCGCTAGGTTTATTTATCTAAAACAACCGACTTAATATGCACACACTCTAAGCTTTACGCAAAACGTTGAAAACACCCTAAGAATGACTGGAAAAATCTCAGGAAAAAATGGAGTGCTCCGAGAGTCAGAGCAACTTCGTGTAATACAAGCTTTTGTGATCAGTCAAATCACATATACCCTCCCTTACCTTCACCCTTAATTATCAGAGGAGGAATCGGTCAACACCCTCCTCCGCAGAGTTTACAAATACGCACTAGGCATTGCAATCAATACCTCCCACGCACTACTCCTCCAGACAGGAGTCATAAATACCCTATGTGAAATCCGTGACGCCCATTTAACAGCTAAGTATGCCAGGCTCGCTGCCACTAGCGCAGGTCGCCAAATTTTATCGTCTACCCGAATTAACTTAACCTCACTCACCAATGTTAAATACAACATTTACCAAAACATACACAAACAATTACTCATACAGCTTCCCCTTCCTAAAAACATGCATCCAACATCACACTGACCATTGAATCCAAAGAGCAAAAGCTCTTCAGAAAAAATTGCATGGAGCCAATGACGTGCTCTATGTCGACGCGGCAGAATACCCATACTCCCCATCCTATGCCCTCTCTGCTGTTGACTATAATGGCAAGACGCTCACAACGGCATCCATCACTGTCAACTCTTCGGAGTAGGCAGAGGAGGCTGCCATCGCTTTAGGTCTATCCATCCCCAATATCACTATGATTGTAAGTGACTGCAAAACTGCCATACGCAACTTCAGCGCAGGTCGCATCTCATGAAATGCTCTTTCAATTCTTTAGAAACATCCTCCCACGCAAGACTTTGCTCTCATATGGACTCCCGTACATGCGGGGTTGAGTGGCAATGAGGCGGCTCATACCTGTGCTCGAGGAATGACCCACCGAGCGCAGGTCTGTGATGGCGCCTTAGACCACGCGGCCTTTATCAGCTCGAGAGATCGCCTTTTGACTTTCCACGATATAAAAAATCACTACAGCCTACAGCGCACTGTAACCCCCCCCCCCCTTTCATCACGGAGCTTCACGCTATCATGAAATACTATTGCGCCAGTTAAAGACCCGTACGTTTCCTACCCCATCTTTCGGCCATCCTATACACCCTGCGATATACCCCTCCCCTTTGTGCATTTTTTGTCCACAAAGAGCTAACCTTGACCATATCATGTGGGGGTGTGCTCGAAACCCATCACCAAATTTTCTACACTTCATTAGTAAGGAGCAGTGGCAGGCTGCTATGTGCAGCTCGGCGCCCGAGGTCCAGGACCAGATCTTGGATTGGACCAAGAGGGTAGCGGAGACCTACGCTGAGTAGGCTCCTCTGACACTCTACTACCGCACCTTTCCCTAGAGGGTAGCGGAGACCTACGCTGAGTAGGCTCCTCTGACACTCTACCACCGCACCTTTCCCTCTTGGGATAAATAAAGTTTTTCTCCTCCTCCTTCTCCTCCCCCTCCGATGGCGCCACTGCTCCGAAACTCGCCGCTGCGGCCACAGGTACAACTCGCACCACCGCCGACACTGTTGCGAAGTGCGCCGAGGTCACTTTGCACCAAGATCACCAGCCGTTTGGTAGCGTGTGGTAACCTAACTTCGGGGATACCCCCACTTTCGCTCACAGCAATGATAAAACCAGAAGAACAATCATTGAAGCTTACTATATAATGTCTGGGAAGTTTGGCGCATGCGTTAGCGCACCTTCGATAGCACATTCCGATAGAAAAGTGGCATGTTTGCAGAAAGTGGGCGTGGAATCGCCATGGCTTCTGCGATGTCGTTCACGCGTTTCCTGTTGTTCTTGCAGATTGGTGGCATGTCACGCGCAGCCCAACATCAAGGATCACGACCTGGCGAAAGCTGGGTCAAGGTAGAAGAAGCATTGATTGAAGGAGCAGCGACAATTCCTGGCAGCAAACTGCTACAGTATACAAAAGAAATGAACGTCTGCGCCTCGACCGATTTCGGCAGATGTGCAGTACCCGACTACGAACATTTGATCTGACGTCAGAAATCGGTTGAGTTCGATGGACTACATAAGGCGGGCGTTTTCACCGAGTCAGCGGGGCGTGGAATCGGCATGGCTTCTGCGATGCCGTTCACGCACTTCCTGTTGTTCTTGCAGATCAATGTCGAAACTCTTGATCGAAATGAGGAGGTGTTTATTTTGCCGATTCCACGCCAAGTGTTATTTGATTGTGTTGTGTCCCACTCAAATGATACCGTTCGGTCGAGGCGTACTTTTCCCCTCGTACGGCATCCTTCATTCCACTTTCTACTTTTTTATGCGGGGATCTGGAACTAAACCCAGGGCCGGCAGTTGGCTCAACATTGCAACAACTTCTAGATGGTCAAAGTGCTATTAAAGAGAAACTTAGTGCTATAGACATCGCACAGGCAGAAAATCGAGTAGCACTAGGCAAGCTTGTTGGTCGTATTGCTACGTTAGAAACTAAACTATCGAACATTGATCACGTGATTGGTGCAACATTTGACTGCGTTAAAATGCAGGAAAACCAAAAGAAAGAAATAGTCACTGACTCGAAAAGTGGATGAGTTAGAGAACAGTAGTCGACGCCATAACCTCGTCGTTTATGGTGTAAAAGATACCGAAGCTAACGAAACACGTAAAGAATTGGAGAAGCACATAACCAAGATATGTAGCTCCAAGTTGGGTATCCGATCTCTAACTTTAGAATCTGCGCACCGACTCGGGAAATTCCTATTTGGCGGAAATAGACCGTTAATAGCCAAGTTTCTGCATTTTAAGGAAAACAAGACGTTCTCTATAACGTTAGTAAACTGAAAGGCTCGACAATTACTGTCTCTGAAGATTTTTTTCAGCAGGTACGCCAGAAAAGAAAAATACTGTGGGATTACGCAAAAACGCACAAAAAGGAAGGTGAAAAGGTCATACTGAATTATGACACACTGATACTGAATGGTAAAAAAGTGTGGTTACGACACAGAGAAAGAGCAAGTTCTAGCACTGCAATGACCTTGTCAATCTAGAGTGGTGAACCTTTCCTTTCTGGTAATTAAGTGCAGAAGCTTTAAAAACAAAGTGGATGAGTTTTGTGCATGTCTTCGGATGGCCGAACCGTCTGTGGTGCTTGGAACTGAATCTTGGTTAAATGATGAAATACGTGATGGCGAGGTGTTTCCGGTAGACTATACGCGTTACCGCAAAGATAGGAATGGTCATGGCGGTGGTGTATTTATTTTAGTTAAAAGTGACGTAGTGTCCTCCAAACTTGACGTTGGCGTCGCAACATATGAAGCTGTCTGGTGTCAACTCGAGCTGACGAATAAGAAGCTATTGACTGTGTGTAGTTGTCATCGTGCACCTGATTCTCTTATAGACGTGATCTCACAGCTTCCAAGTGCCATTGATGAGGTGCATTCAGACTTCATGATTATCGGGGTGGGGGAAAATTTTAACTTGCCAAACATTAACTGGCATGAGCATTCAACCACGATATCGCCATATGGGGCATCTGCCCAAGAGATGATTAATATCACAAATCTGCATGCACTACACCAAATGGTACTACAGCCCACACAGGAAAATAATATGCTTGATTTAATTTTCACAATCCAACCCAGATCTGTAACGGCTGCTCACGTCTTGCCCGGAATTAGTGATCACGACGCCGTCCTATGTGAAATGAACGTACATTACGTTAAAACATCAGTGTGCGACCAAAGGCGCGTATGCAATTATTCTAAAGCTAATATTGAAAAAATAAATGAGTCTCTGGATAATTTTTTTGTTGTACTTGAGACCCTTGCGGAAGAAATCCGCGTTTGTGAGTTGATTCTTTTGAAAAACAAAATGACTGAATTACGTGATGCGTTAGTTCTATGGTGGCACTTAACGGCTAGGAAAGTGAAAAGTAAGCCGTGGTTCACGTAAGAACTGCGCTGACTTACACAAAAACGGTTGAGATGTTACCGTACTTTTTGTGATACCCCGACCGATATCAATAAGTTACGACATAGAAATATAACACTTGAAGTTAAGGCGTGCACCTTGAAAGCAAAATGTGATTACACTGAATCTTTGCAATCCCTTCTCAAAGATAGACGAAAAGAGTTCTAGAAACACGTCAAAAGAATTGGTAAAGACAATGTGTCGATACCAACGCTTATTTCTGGTGATCACGTCTTCCATGACGACATTGATAAAAAGCTGAATGCCTAAATCGCTATTTCAGTTCTGTTTTTACGCCGCTGATAGCACCCGGAGATGGTGATCACAACTTAAATCAAATACGAACTAATAATATGGAGGATATTTACATCAGCACGCACGGCATTCAAGTGTTCTTGCAAAGATTAGACAGCTGAAAAGGGTGTTGTTCAGATGGCCTCACAAACGCGTTTCTTAAGCTTTGTGCGCCAACACTAGCGCAGTTTTTAAAGGTACTATTTGATAAATCACTTCTAAATGCCAGACTTCCTTCAGATTGGAAAAAAAGCAATGATTGTCCCAATACATAAGTCTGGTCTACGGAGTGACGTCTCTAATTACCGACCAATATCGCTGAGTAGTGTGACATGTAAAATTCTTGAGCACCTAACATATACCTCCATTGTTGAACACATGAATAAGTATTCACTATTTACGCCACAGCAACATGGCTTTCGAAGAGGTTCTTCTTGTACTACCCAGTTGACAGAATTTACGCACGACATTGCAAGCGCGTTAGACAAACAAAAAACAATTGACTGCATTTTTTTAGACTTCAAGATGGCCTTTGATACTGTTCCACACCGTTTAATTCTTGAGAAATTGACTATGTATGGCATTAATTCACCATGACATCTGCGAAGCGTAACAAAAAGCGTACAAAAGAGATCGAAACATAATAAAAATCCACGCATTTAAACACCAAAAAAAGAGAACAAACCTACTGGCAGGAACATGCGAAAATTCTATAAAAACTGGTCGTTGCTTTAAATTGGTACCCCTGAACAAAGGTATCAAACCTCCTTTGCACCAAGGGCCATGGCCGGTTTTCTCACGCAACATTGCCCTCCTTTCACTTTACTAAGCCAACATCACATGGGTGGTGCATTTGTCCCGATGGCCAAACAAACCAGTGCTTTCCTCCGCCATAGGCCGGCAGCCACACTTCCTGCATTGAGCTGGCAAGTGCAAACTATCAGAAGTCGTCAATGAGACTAAGTGTTCTCTTAGTGTAACGTTGACGCACCGCCCAGTTTGTCCTATAAAACCCCATTTAATGACAAATGCAGCATATTCCCAACACATAACTTACATTCACCATATCTATCTTTTCTCTTCTCCAGAGCGAACGAGCAGGCCTTGTGTGAACCGTAAATTTGTTGCAAGAGGAGCGAACTAAGGTCATCTTTCTGGGGGCTGGCATTTCAACATAGCCCATATCTACTGGCCACATTCTTTAAGCTGTGTGAAAACTTTTGCACGTAGGGGACCACTACCAGTCTGTTTTCATGGACCACGTGCTCTGTTTTCCTACGCGTAATATTTACGCTTTTGACCCACATGATTAGTTTCTGAGAGTCCCCCAAGCTTTTTTGTATCAGGGTAGCCCGCCGACTTTAGCCTTTTAAATTGGCTGAGGAAAGCTTGTTTTATCTCATGCACGAATGTTTTCCGGAGAGCAGCTCACAGCGCGGCCTTAAGTATTCCAGACTTGACTATCTTGGAATGGCCTGAGAAAAATAGCAAGATAGTTATTACAGGTCGGGAATTGTACGCACAATATAATTGTTCCTCGTAAAAACAGTATAATATTTAGAAGCGCAAGCTCTACTGTTTTCCCGTAGTTCGTAGGTGAACTTTAGCCCATGGCCAGAATTCTTAAAAGTGTTTATTACATCACTTTTAATGCTACGCTGACTGTCAGTTTTAACTAAATAAAAAAAATCGTTGACAAACCAAACAATGTGGCCAGACAGGTTGTGCCAATTCTTGGCAACAGACCTGTCGACTTAACCAAAAAAGATTACTTAGAATTGGTGCCACCTTAAATTCAATGCCAGCCTCGCCTTTTTGTGCATAAATGCCCCCTTTCCATTCCAAAAACAACGACCGCATGTACATCGTCAGCAACTCTAAAAGCTCTAGAAGCTGTTAACAAACTGAAATTTCATATTTTCCTCAAGAACACTAGATTTAACACTGCATACGTGGATCATGCGGTAAAGTGTAAAACATGTTCTCTAAGTTGATGCAAAATGCCGAACATGCAAATGCCTCGGGTAAATACTTTTGAGAAAATCTACTGCACATTTAGAATTCTAAACAGTAAGAGGATCAACAACACTGCGGGCTTCCAAGTGCATTCGTATGTATATCAAAATTTTCGACAGCTAAGTTTCCTTTTTATGATATGACTATGAATGCGAAATTCAGTTTGTGTTTTCATTGATAAAAAACCTTCATGCTTAATTCTTTGGCCTTTATTTACTCTAGTGACAAGACTGGAAAGATTCCTATCTTGCTGCAGAGCAATGACCTGCCGTTTCACCTTTCCTGTTCTAACATTCACCCTTTTGAAAGTCTTCAATACTGCTGACAATCTGAGACAAAAATAAAAGACAGCTGCATTGAATAATTTCAAAACCTTATCAGTGACTGGTAGTGTACCTGCCAGCCCGGCACGTTTTCGATCATTGATAGCAATGTTTAAGCTTCGCTTTCTATGTCAGCGCTTCAGTGCAATGTTTGCATGCCCCTTAGCAGAGCGATGAATTAGACTAGTTGGTGGTGGTTCATCATTTTTTTGTTGCACTTGGTGTTACGAGACGGCGAACAAACAGGGACAGGAAAGCTGTGCGTAGTGCCTGTCTCCGTCTTGTCTCCATCTCCGAAGTGCCACAAGCAATGATGAACTCGTGTACACAGCGTGCTGCGTGCGTTTCATCAAAGGCTGCTCCAGCAGCAAGGCTCAGCGGCCGGTGATTTTAGCATGGGAGCAAAAATTACTGACGTTAATCAAATAAACGACGAAGCATTCATCCTCTCCTTAATTGTTTTCGGAGTATATATATATATATATATATATATATATATATATATATATATATATATATATATATATATATATATATATATATATATATATATGAGATGTAACAAACAATAATTCCAAGGAAGGGATAGGGAAAGTTGTTAGGCCAATTGTAACGTAAACGAGACGAAAAGTGGGTGAAAAGATAACTTGTCGTGCGCAGGATCCGAACCTGCGACCTTCGAATAACGCGTTCGATGCTCTACCACTGAGCTAGCACGACAGCAATAGCCCCAGCCACTTATTGGGTATCTATGTGATTTTAAACGAGGGAGTGTCAGTCAGCGCCACTAGTAGCCATGGCGGCCAGTGTGGTACACTCTTTATGAGCCTGTTAGGCGTCACGTAGCACGTGAACCTATTACTAATTGGCAGCTGACCAATAGTCCACCGTATACAACCTTGAGGCACCAAGTCTGCCAGTACGAGAACCTCGTTAATGAATAAGGGAAGCAAGTGTATACTTAAGGGCTCGTTTTTTTCGTGTTTTACACAATATAAATGAGATCTAACAGACAATGTTGCCAAGGAAGGTATAGGGGAAGTTATTAGGCCAATTGTATTGTAAATGAGGGGAAAGAAAAGTGGGTGAAAAGATAACTTGCCGTGGGCAGGATCCGAACCTGCGACCTTCGAATAACGCGTTTGATGCTCTACCACTGAGCTACCTTGACAGCTATCCCCCAGCCGCTTCATCGGGTATCTAGGTCAATTTAAACGAGGGACTGTCAGTCAGCGCCACTAGTAACCATGGCGGCCAGTGTGGTACACTCTTTATGAGCCTGTTTGGCGTCACGTAGCACGTGAACTTATTACTAATTGGCAACTGACCAATAGTCCACCGTATACAACCTTGAGGCACCAAGTCTGCCAGTACGAGACCCTGGTTAATGAATAAGAGAAACAAGAGTATACTTAAGGGCTCGTTTTTCGTGTTTTACACACGAAAAACGAGCCCTTAAGCGAGCCCTTATATATATATATATACTATAATGAGGCGTTTTAGAGTGGCACTCTTTTATAAAACAGGAGAGCGGTCACGACACGTCAAGTGGTAATGGCGGAACTAGCCTGAGTCCCCAGTTAACCAAACGTCGTCTTCTTCACCGACTGAGTCATACCCCCTGCCTTTCTGAGTAGCCTCATCTTCTTCACTACATTTTCCTCCCCTCCGGAAAAGAGCCATCCTGGCGACTCATGGGCAGGAGACAATAGAGGGATCGTAATACGGTTTTAGGTGGTCTATGTGGACGGTCTCACGTCCACGGCGTCGTTGATCATGGGGCTGCTCCAGCGGCTCCACGATGTAATTGACGGGTAAAGTTTGTTTAACCACATGGTAAGGTCCGTCATACTTGTACATCAGTTTCGTTGAGAGACCAGGGCTGGTTGAATGGATGCGAAGCCAGACAAGGTCATCTGATGCATAAGAAGCCGGAGGCGTCGGGCTATCGCGGTGGTGTTTCTGGCGTTGCTGTTCAGTACTTGTGAAGGAACGGGCAAGCTGACGACACTCTTCCGCGTATTTAGCAGCCTGTGACATCGTCGTCGACTCAGCAACATCTGGGTGGTAAGGAAGGATGGTGTCTAGCGTGCAAGAGGGCTCGCGACCATAAAGGAGGAAATATGGAGAGAAACCAGTGGTTGTCTGGACAGCAGTATTATACGCGTAGGTTACAAAAGGGAGAATACTGTCCCAATTGGTGTGATCGGTTGCGACGTACATTGACAGCATATCTCCTAATGTACGGTTGAATCGTTCTGTAATGCCATTAGTTTGAGGATGATACGCGGTGGTGGTGCGATGAATGACTTGGCATTCTTTGAGAAGCGATTCAACAGCGTCCGACAAAAACACACGCCCTCGGTCACTCAAGAGTTCACGTGGTGCACCGTGACGTAAAATGATCTGATGCAGTATAAAACGACCGACGTCACTGGCTGACGCAGAAGAGAGTGGTGAAGTTTCTGCGTAGCGCGTAAGGTGATCGATAGCGACGATTACCCAGCGATTTCCAGCCGGTGTAATCGGAAGAGGTCCATACAGATCAATACCAACACGGTCGAACGGTCGAGCAGGACAAGGTAAGGGTTGTAGTGGAGCTGGAGAACTTGGAGTGGGATTCTTCCGGCGTTGACAAGCGAGACAGGAACGCACGTAGCGACGAACGAAGCGATACATTCCACGCCAGTAGTAACGGTGGGACAGGCGGGTGTAGGTTTTTAACACTCCCGCATGGGCGCATTGTGGGTCGGCGTGAAAGGAGGCGCATATGTCTGAGCGGAGACGTCTGGGAATGACTAGGAGCCATTGGCGTCCTTCGGAGAGATAATTCCGTCTGTATAGCAAACCATCTCTGATAACGAAGTGTTGTATTTGACGGCGCATACCTCTAGGGATATTTTGCGAGGGAGTTCGACTCAACAAGTTAATAAGTGAAGCGATCCAAGGATCTTTTCGTTGCTCCTGTAGCATGTCGCTGACACTAAGTGCAGACACGCCGGGGGCAGGCGAAGACGGTGACTTGTCACTACATCGTAGAGGTGATCGGGACAAAGCGTCTGCGTCGGAATGTTTTCGGCCAGATCGGTAAACGACGTGAATGTCGTACTCTTGTAGCCGAAGCGCCCAACGGGCGAGCCGGCTGGTGGGATCTTTTAACGATGAGAGCCAACATAATGCATGATGATCAGTAACGACGCTGAATGGGCGCCCGTAAAGATAGGGTCGAAACTTGCCTAGGGCCCATATGATGGCTAGACACTCTTTTTCGGTGACTGAATAGTTGGCTTCTGCTTTTGTGAGTGCACGGCTGGCGTAAGAGACGACGTACTCATCAAATCCAGGTTTACGCTGGGCGAGCACAGCACCGAGGCCAACTCCGCTAGCATCCGTGTGTATTTCCGTCGGGGCAAGAGGATCAAAATGTCGCAGTATAGGAGGTGACGTAAGAAGGTGGCGGAGTGTGGCAAACGCATCATCACAAGCTGACGAGCAACTGGGAAGGTCGTTGTTGCCGGCAAGAAAGTCAGTCAAGGGCGATATGATGGAGGCGAAGTTGCGAATAAAACGTCGAAAATAAGAACATAAACCGAGAAAGCTGCGAAGTTCTTTTAAGGTCTTCGGCTTAGGAAATTCGGCAACGGCACGGAGTTTCGTCGGATCCGGAAGAATGCCATCTCTAGATACAACATGGCCCAAAATTAGGAGTTTTCGAGCGCCGAAGCAGCACTTCTTCAAGTTGAGCTGTAGACCGGCGGCGGCGAGGCAAGTAAGCACTGTCTCGAGCCGCTGAAGATGCGTTGAAAAGTCGTTTGAAAATATCACGACATCGTCTAAATAACACAGACATGTCTGCCATTTCAAGCCACGGAGGATGTTGTCGATCATGCGCTCGAAAGTGGCAGGCGCATTGCAGAGCCCGAATGGCATGACGTTAAATTCGTATAAGCCATCAGGTGTAACAAAAGCCGTCTCGGGGCGATCAGCCTCAGCCATGGGAACCTGCCAATAACCTGAACGCAGATCTAGTGACGAGAAGAACTCCGCGCCTTGTAAGCAGTCAAGGGCATCGTCTATGCGAGGTAGCGGGTAAACATCTTTGCGCGTGATCTTATTCAACCGGCGGTAGTCGACGCAGAATCTTATTGAGCCATCCTTTTTCTTGACTAAAACAACTGGGGAGGCCCACGGGCTGTTAGAGGGCTCAATAACACCTCGCTTCAACATGTCGTCAACTTGTTCCGCGATTATGCGACGCTCAGATGCGGATACCCGATACGGACGCTGACGTAAAGGAGCGTGAAGGCCAGTGTCGATTTCGTGAGATAGTGTGGAAGCACGGCCCAAAGTCAGTTGCTGGTGGTCGAAGCTAACGCGGAAGCGCTCGAGGAGGGCGATGATGTCGGTGCGCTGCTGAGCCGTAAGGTTGGTGTCGATGCAGTGCGAAATTGCGTCGGTGAATGATGGGGAAGAGGATGACGTGCAACAATCAACAGCGTCAATAGATAGCGTAGTCGGGTGGTCAGGAACTACACGTGCAGTCGAGGGATCAATGTCATCGGCAAAGCCCAGGCACTCTCCGCACAGTAACTTGGAAGGCGAGGGAAACGGATTTGAAACATAAATTGCACTTGATCCATCGAGAACATTCAGAACGGCGAAAGGAATCAGGAAGCACTTGCGGCGAATAGCGGTTTCAGAAGGCGTAAAAAGAACAGTTGAGCTACTAGAGACGTCACAAGAAAGCGGAACTAGGGCGGACGAGAACGGGGGTATTGAAGTGTCGGCGGCAACGAAAACTTTTGCAGGTGAAAGGGACGAGTCGAGTGAAGCAGCGTCGCATAACGGCGCGAATTCCACTTCGGCGCGAGCACAGTCGATGACGGCATGATGAGTGCAGAGAAAGTCCCAGCCCAATATAATGTCATGGGAACACTGCGGGAGCACTACAAACTCGACGACATAAATATTGTCAGCAATAACGACACGTGCTGTGCATGCAGCAAAAGGGCGAATTCGTTGCTCGCTCGCAGTGCTCAAAACAAAGTTGCGAAGAGGCATTGTGACTTTTTTTAGTCGACGGCAAAGTTTTTCAGTCATTACACACATTGCGGCGCCAGTATCGACCAATGCAAAAACAGGTATACCTTCAACGGAGACAGCAACGACGTTGGACGGCGAAAAACAAGGTCTTGTGGAGTTCGAAAGATCCGCAGTTTTTGCCCCCGGAACTGCGGCTCCTAGTTTTCCTCAGGAACAGGGCGAGGTCGACGTAGCATAGGGGAAAGGGAACGGCGTCGGGGTGAAGGCGACCGGTGTCTGTTGAAGTTCCGGCGAGGTGAAAATGTGTCCATGGTGGCAGTGTCGTCATATACAGCAGGCCCCGATCGTGCTGGGAAATCGTAATTGTTGGGCCTGACGTCACCACGCAGGAAAAACTCGCGCCGTCGACAAAATCGTGCCATGTGACCCGCAATTCCACAGACAAAGCATATGGGGCGGTTGTCTTGAGTGCGCCAAGGGTTCTGAGAGCGTGGAGGTGGTTGTCGGGAGAAAGGACGGGCAGTCTGGTACATAGGCTCCGTCGGTACGACAAAGGGGTGCGTGGACGTAGGCGTTCGCGACAAAGAAATGTGGCCGTTCGTGACAGGCGGACGTCGGGTTCCGTTCAGTGCTTCGGCATAGGTCAATGGAGCAGCCACCGGTGGTGCGTGAGCTGTTGGTAGCGCCTCGGACACTTGCTCCTGGACTACTCGCTGTATTGATGGCGCTAAAGTAGATGGGGCACCTTCGGAGGTATAAGGCACGAGGGACAACTGGCGTGCGACCTCCTCTCGTACAAATTGCTTGATCTCGAGAAGCAAAGTGGTGTGGTCTATAGCAGTGCCAGCCGACGTTAAAGCGGAGATTGTTGCACATGGCGTGGTGGCATGACGAGTGGTGTCACGCTGTTTCCAGAGCTCATCATAGCTTTGGCAAAGTTGGACCACTTCCGCTACCGTTTGCGGGCTTTTGGCGACAAGCATCTGAAATGCGTCGTCGGTCACGCCTTTCAAGATGTGTTTGATTTTCTCGGCTTCTGTCATGGCCGAGTTGACACGCCGGCAAAGGTCGACCACGTCTTCGATATAGCTGGTGTAAATCTCCCCATTCTGCTGAGCCCTAGTACGCAAGCGCTGTTCGGCCCGTAGTTTGCGAAGCGCTGGACGGCCAAACAATTCCGCAAACGCCGTTTGGAAGGCCGACCAGGTGGGGAGGTCTCTCTCGTGATTATGGTACCACAGACTGGCGACGTCGGTCAAATAAAATTGGACGACAGTAAGCTTGTGCGCATCGTCCCACTTGTTGTGCTTGCTCACCCGGTCGTATTCGTCCAGCCAGTCTTCCACGTCTTTGTCATCGGTTCCACTGAAGGTAGGCGAATCGCGTTGCCGAAAGGAGCCGAGACAGACAGGAGCTGCAGTAGTTGGAGTCGAGGCGGCCGCCTGCTGATCGTCGTTCTTGGACATCGTAGCAAATGGAGGCAACGTACGGTTTCGCAGTTCCAGGATTAGGCGTTACCCAGCACATCCACCAATTATAATGAGGCGTTTTATAGTGGCACTCTTTTATAAAACAGGAGAGCGGTCACGACACGTCAAGCGGTAATGGCGGAACTAGCCTGAGTCCCCAGTTTTGTTTGTTTGTTTGTATCCTTTAATCCATGGCTCGTACCCACTCTGGGGGATTGGCCAAGAGAACATATAGTCTCATATGAACGATAACTGCATTATTGCTTACAACGAAAAAAAAGGGGGGGGAGTTGTATAGTTAAGACAGTATGTTGGAAAAAAAGAAATAAACCAAAGATTTACATAGTGAGAAAAAAATCATTAACAAAGTAGATACTAATACCTACAACTTGATTTTGGGAGCCGACCAGACAGCTGGTTTTGCCAAACCCGATTAATTTGGTATGTCACGAATTTATCCAGAATAGAAAATTACTTTTCGACATTTTTTTATAGTTGTTAACGAGGGCTTTATGTTGAAAAACGTTTAGAGTCTTGAATAAAATTACACACCGCATCGAATGCATCTCTGTGACAATTTCCCAAAACAGAGGCACCAAAACTTAGAACATTTTCTGCGGTTAAATTTAAACCTAGTTTCGCAAATGGAATATCTAAATGTCGTTTCCTAATTAATGCATAGTTACGACATGAGCCAAAATAATGTTCAATAGTTTCTGATTCTTCACAGAACGGACAAAGGGGGGAAAGTGTCAGACCAGCTCTGTGTAAATAAAAATTTAATGGGGGGACACGGCACCGGAATCTAGAAATTATAATTTCAAGTTTTTTTGACGGACTGCACTGGGCTTTCCATGGAAATTTGAGGTGCTGATAATCTGTCCATTGTGTGATATTTTCTAAACTATCTGTAAAAATAGCGAATTTCCTATATCTAACCCCTGATAAGTATTCTAACTCGGGAAGTACTGAAATTACTGGTCCATCGAGTGATGCTCGTGCCAAAGCATCTGCCAATTCATTTAATTGTAATCCGCAGTGACCTGGGACCCAAACAAATTTGAGGAGTTTTAAATGCGGCGGTGCTAATGTGTAGAACGCTGCTAGGGCACGAGATTGTTCAGAGTTTGTCAGAGCTGCACACACCGAAAGTGAGTCTGTTAGGATGATTGCACTGGTCTCTGTCGTAGGAATTTTACGAAGGGCTAAAATAATAGATACTAGCTCAGCTTCAAATATAGGAGTAAAATCTGGAAGCCTTACTGAAAAAGACCAGCCGAGGGAATCAGACGCAATTCCTACACCTGCCTTTTCATTGTTGACAGAAGCATCTGTAGCTATTACATTTTTTGTTGCTGCCTGTACCAAGTAATCGTTTAATGTAGTGGTCAAAAATCTCAGAGATTGCAACTTGGCTTGTCGGGGGAAGATTTCATCGTACTCTATTCTAATGTTGATGGTAGAAAAATTAGTTTCAATTACTGTGCTAATGTCTACATTTATGCAATCCAGTTTCTTTTTAGCGAAAATTATCTGAGGGGTATGAAATCGAGGCCAATGTGCAAGAAAGAAAGAGTCAGGGTCGCTGATAAATGCGTACTCTGATCTTCGCTCCGGTAAACTGTAGAACTTTAAGAAGGTTTGAGCCGTTAAAATGCGGAATCGACAGAGGAGTGTTGGCAATCGCGCTTCTTGATACAATACACTATTCGCCACGAACCTGGGAAGTCCCAGGCATATTCGCAGGGCTTCTCGCTCTAACAATACTAGCGGTTTAATTTTATAATCAGCGGCCCCCGAGAATATTACACACCCAAATTCCAATATTGGTCGCACATACATTTTATATATCATTAACATCGTGTGTCTGCGCAGCCCGTATTTTCTGTTACTTAACCTGCGTAATAAACCTAAGGCCCGTTGTGCCTTTGCTGTTATATATTCAATGTGTGGGCTCCAATTTAGTTTTTTTTTATAAATCATTCCCAAGTACTTGACTGAATCTACTTGTGGAATAGGTTCTCGATTATACAATACAGAAATTGAAACTGTATCTGCTATAGGAAACACCAAGAGCACACTTTTACTGATGTTCAATGACAATGAAATGGATTGCAACCAAATTTCTAGTGTATTAATATTGTAACGATGTTGAAGGACTGGGGGTATAATAAAACGTATTTATTAAAGGGCGAACCTGTGCCCACAACTCAAAGGGACTATGGTCGTAGCACGTTACAGCAGAACGGCAAGATGTCTTCTTCTTCTACTTCTTCAAGAAGAGACCCAAGCGCGTGGCACACATCAGCAGGGGCCAGCTGGGTTCTCGTGCTATCATCATCGTCTCTGCGCAACACTAGACGGCGCCCATGTATGTCTCTGTGCGCGTGGTGATGGGCGCGTTGTTTGAATGCAGGCACTATGTCGTGGCATAATCCCCCTCCTCACACGCATCGTCCCGATGCGTCAGGCAATGAATAGATTCGTGGTAGGTGTAGGCGTCACTGTTCTTCCGGTGATCTCTCATAGTACGGCTTCATCCGGACTACATGTACAACCTCTGTAGGGTTGCGGCGTTTTGAGCTCCCGTGTATAGCGGATCTGACTTGGTAAGTTACATCGCTTACACGATGGAGTACTTCGTAAGGCCCGAAGTAGTGGCTAAAAAGTTTTTCAGAAAGTCCGCGTCGACGCACTGGGGTCCATATCCATACTTTGTCACCTGGTTGAAAATGCGCTTCGGTACGACGCTGATTGTACCGATAGGAGTCGATACGTTGTTGGCGGCGTATTCTGTATCTCGCCATCTGTCGTGCTTCCTCGGCTCTTTGCAGGAAGTCGTCTAGGCCAGGTGGATTGCTGCTTTCATCATTCAGTGGTAACATGGCATCCAGTGGAGTGGTGACTCTTCGGCCGAATACAAGTTCAAATGGTGTCACTCGCGTTGTTTCTTGAACGGCTGTATTATATGCGAACGTGATGTAGGGCAATATTTCATCCCACAGTTTATGTTCGACGTCGATATACATTGAAAGCATATCAGTCAGAGTTCTGTTCAAGCGCTCCGTTAGGCCATTTGTTTGAGGATGGTATGCTGTAGTTCTTCTCTGGTCTGTGTGGGTCATTCGCATCAGACATTTCATTAGGTCTGCAGTAAAAGCTGGGCCACGATCTGTAATTACCACGCTGGGTGCACCATGTCTGAGGACTATGTTGTTGATGAAGAACTTGGCAACTTCAAGAGATGTTGCAGTGTACAGCGAGTCAGTCTCAGCATAGCGAGTGAGATAGTCTGTGGCTACGACTATCCACTTCTTGTGTGCAGTCGATGTCGGAAACGGGCCTAGGAGATCCATACCAACTTGTTGGAATGGGGCATGCGGTGGTTCTATTGGCTGGAGGAGGCCTGCAGGTTTCACGGATGGAGTTTTGCGTCTTTGACACTCACGGCAAGTTTTCACATAGCGCTGAACTGATGATAACAGTTTTGGCCAGTAGTATTTTAGGTGAATTCTGGCGAATGTACGGCTGACACCCATGTGCCCAGATGTTGGCTCATCATGACATGCGTGCAGAATCTCGTTTCGTAAAGGTGCAGGTACAACGAGTAAAAACTTGTCACCATGAGGCTTGAAGTTCCTCTTGTAAAGGACCCCTTCCCGAAGACAGAACGAAGGGAGCCCTCTGGATAAAGTGCGCGGGACTTTAACGTTGAGTCCTTGGAGACGCTGTATAAGCGGCAGCAAATCGGGGTCATTTTGTTGTTGTTCAGCGATTTCTGATGCCTGGATGACGCCTAGAAACGGGAAGTCTTCTTCCTCCGGCTCACTCGTCTCCACTGGTGCGCGTGACAGGCAGTCGGCATCGCTGTGCTTTTTCCCAGATTTGTATACCACAGTAACATCGTACTCTTGTAGCCTAAGGCTCCATCTTGCTAGTCGGCCAGAGGGATCCTTAAGATTCGCCAGCCAACACAGGCAATGGTGGTCACTTACTGCTCGGAATGGTCTACCGTAGAGGTACGGCCGAAATTTACTTATGGCCCAAATGACCGCGAGACACTCTTTTTCGGTTGCAGAGTAATTTGTCTCAGCTTTCGAAAGCTTGCGGCTGGCATACGCTAGCACTTTTTCTTGGCCGTTTTGCCGCTGGACTAGAATGGCTCCGAGGCCGACGTTACTCGCATCAGTGTGAACTTCAGTTTCGGCAGTATCATCGAAGTGGGCGAGGATTGGAGAGGCTTGCAGGCGTGTTCTTAACTCATCAAATGCTTCCTGTTGTTCACTTTCCCACCTAAAGGGCACCTCGTCTTTTGTCAGATTAGTAAGTGGTTCAGCAATGTTCGAAAAATTTTCCACAAATCGCCGATAGTACGCGCATAAACCCAGGAAGCGACGTACTGACTTCTTGTCTTTGGGTGTCGGGAACTTCGCGATGGCAGCTGTCTTTTCGGGATCTGGCCGAACACCGTCGGAGCTGACGACGTGTCCGAGGAATCGAAGCTCTTCAAAAGCGAAGTGGCATTTTTCTGGCTTGATGGTCAAGTCTGCTGAACGAATGGCTTCTAATACTGTGCGGAGTCGCTCTAGATGTTGGTCGAATGTAACGGAAAATACGACAACGTCATCCAAGTACACCAAGCAGGACTGCCATTTCAGTCCCGCGAGGACGGCGTCCATCATTCTCTGAAACGTAGCTGGCGCTGTGCACAGGCCGAATGGAAGCGCTTTAAATTCGTAGAGTCCGTCTGGGGTTATGAATGCCGTCTTTTCACGGTCGCGCTCATCCACCTCAATTTGCCAATATCCGCTCTTGAGATCAAGGGAGGAGAAGTATTTCGCACTCCGTAGTCGATCGAGTGTATCATCGATACGCGGCAGAGGGTATACATCCCGTTTCGTTACGCTGTTCAGTTTCCGATAGTCGACGCAGAATCGAAGGCTGTTATTTTTCTTTTTAACAAGCACTACGGGAGACGCCCATGGACTGCTGGAAGGCTGGATCACGTCATCTGAAAGCTTCTCCTCCACTTGTTTCTTGATGACGTCTCTTTCCTTTTGCGATACTCGATATGGGTGTTGGTAAATCGGTCTCGTGGCTTCTTCTGTTATAATCCTGTGTTTTGCAATAGCCGTTCGTCGCACCTTAGAGGACGTTGAAAAGCAGTCCGAAAACTCTTTTATAAGGGCAAACAATCGTTTCTTTTGATATTCTGGGAGCCTATGGTTGACGTTAACTGATGCGTCGACGTTGCAGGTCTCTTGTGGAGTGGTTGGCGTTGTCGCTAAACTGCATAGTTCAGTCGCCATGCAGAACTCGTGGAAATAGGCGATAGCCATACCTTGCGCGATGTGCTGACATTCATTCCCAAAATTCGTAAGGAGGACAACTGAGCGGCCATTCGTTAAGTGAACAACACCCCTTGCCACGCAAATTCCTTTGTTTAAAAATAGCTCTACGTTTCCATCCGCTATTCCTTCGTGGTCACAAAATGCCTTATTTTCAACAAACACCATTACACTACAGCGAGGTGGCACTGTGACGTCATCATCAACAACGCGCAGAGCAGTAAGACGTCGCTTTTCCGATTCCTCCACCGACATAGCTTGTTCTGTCGAAAACGTTACACTGGATCTGCGCAGATTAATTATGGCTCCATTGGCTTGCAGAAAATCCATTCCTAGTATAAGCTCCCTTGAACAGTCCGGCAGCACGATGAAGTCAGCAACGTAAGTAAAGCCTCTTATTTCGAGCCTTGAGGTGCATCTGCCGAGCGGTGTAATAGTGTGGCCACCTGCCGTGCGTATCTGTGCCCCACTCCATTTTGTTACAACCTTTTTCAGTTTCTTTGCCAATTTGTGACTCATTACCGAATAATCAGCGCCGGTGTCAACTAAAGCATTCAGCTCGTATCCGTCTATTTTCAACCGCAAATCTGAAGTAATCTTCGCACGGCTGCGCTTATCCTCTGTAAACATAGCATCGTCACCTTGAAACCGCAATGGAGGATCTTCGCAACTGTCGTTATGAGCGGCCTCACCTCCACAGGTCGCTTGCTTCAGTTTTCCTGGTGTGGGCTTGTAGAACGGTGCCCAGACCGTGCGGAAGAAGCACGTGGGCTGGGTGATCGGTAACGCCTGGGCGACGGCGATCTTGGCTGATGTTGGCGTGGAGTGAGTGGGCTCTGGCGCGCGGACAAGTACTCTTCGATCTCGGTTGGCCGTTCACCGTTTCGAGGGCATGGTGCGTACAACGGAAAGCCCCTTAATCCTGCCTGTCGGTAAGGGCAGAACCTATACAGGTGACCTGCTTCCCCACAATGGAAACACAAAGGCCTGCGCTCATGGTCACGCCAGATGTCACTTTTCCGGGGCCTTTGATCCACGTAGCGAGCTACACCACGGGCTCGTGGCAGGTAGGTAGCCGTCGGTTCCAGTGGACGAGGTGCGCTGCGTACCGTTTGTGGGCAAGGAGAGGCCATCGTAACTGCTGCATTGGTGTGCGCCGCGGGTTGTCTGAGTACTTCAGAGTACGTTGGTATGCGTTGGATCGGCTGTGGCGCACGCTCCGGCTCACGTATCATCTGCCTCAGTTTATCTCGTACTACGTCGACTACAGACAGTGTTGCTGTAGTGTGAGGTGCTTGCAACTTGCTGAGCTCTTCCCTGATCACCGACCTGATGAGTTCTCGCAGAGCGTCCATGTCACTTCGCTGGCGTCCAGAGAAGACATTGGCAGGTGCATAGTTTATGTCTCGATTGTACTGTCGAGCCCGCTGTTCTAGCGTTTTCTCTATGGCTGTCGCTTCCGTATGAAACTCCGCAACTGTTCGTGGTGGGTTGCGGACGAGAACAGCGAATAGCTCTTGCTTCACCCCACGCATGAGGTGGCGTAGCTTCTTGTCTTCGGTCATATGGGTATCTGCGCGCTTGAACAGGCGGATCATGTCCTCGATATACATTGCAACACTTTCGTTGGTGAGTTGGTTCCTGGATTCGAGCGCAGCCTGCGCCTTTTCTTTGCGATCCGCGCTGGCATAAGTCACCAGAGCTTGTCGCCGAAATTCATCCCAGGTCGTAAAGGAGGTTTCATGGTTTTCGTACCACGTCTTTGCGAAGTCCTCCAAAGCAAAATATACGCGGCGGAGCTTCTCTCTCTCGTCCCAACCGTTCAAACGTGCCACTCTCTCAAAGAGGTTCAGCCAATCTTCTACGTCTTCATACGAGTCGCCATGAAATACTGGTGGCTGGTGAGGCTGATTTATCACCACTTGGGCTGGCGTTACATGACTTATCATGGTGGCGGCGTCCATTGACTGAGTTCCCCTTGGCGTAAAGTGGAGTGGGCTGAATTCTGGTGAATCACCTCGAAGACGGCGACTGGTCCTCTGATGCACAGGTGTCGGCTCCGCAGTATCAACTGGCTGGTGGTCGGGGCTACGCTGTCTTGCGTTCGTAGGGCTTTGATTCATTACCCAGCACCTCCACCAGAAATGTAACGATGTTGAAGGACTGGGGGTATAATAAAACGTATTTATTAAAGGGCGAACCTGTGCCCACAACTCAAAGGGACTATGGTCGTAGCACGTTACAGCAGAACGGCAAGATGTCTTCTTCTTCTACTTCTTCAAGAAGAGACCCAAGCGCGTGGCACACATCAGCAGGGGCCAGCTGGGTTCTCGTGCTATCATCATCGTCTCTGCGCAACACTAGACGGCGCCCATGTATGTCTCTGTGCGCGTGGTGATGGGCGCGTTGTTTGAATGCAGGCACTATGTCGTGGCAATATATCTTTGAAGTTTTTGATGTAGTGAGTAAATGTCGCTCTCTGCAGCGAAGAACGCCATATCATCTGCATAAATGTAGACAGTGACATTCTGAACAATTGGAATAGAGCTCATCAGTATATTGAATAATGCTGGAGATAGGACGGACCCTTGTGGAACACCATGTTTCTGTTTGAATTTATGCGAACAACAGCCATCCTTCACGCAATACAATTTCCTTGATTTTAGGAATTCCGCTATCCACTCAGTAATATACTGAGGAATTTTTAGACTCTGCAAGGTGGTCAGTAGAATAGAGTGCTCGACACTGTCGTACGCTTTAGCTATGTCGAGAGTTACTAATGCGGCGTACTGTTTCCTTTTACGAGCAAGCTGTATTCGACTCTCTAAATCCGCATGGGCGCACCAAATTGAGCATTCACAACAAACACCAATTTGATTTGGCTTTAATATGACCTTATTCGTCATCCAGGAGTTTATTCGGCCCTTTAGAACCCTCTCTATGAGTTTCACCATGTTCAAAGTTAGCGAGATGGGTCTGATATTTTCTATGGTAAAACCTACTCCTTGCTTTTTTATTAATGGGATTACCTTAGATATTTTCCAGTCATACGGTATCCAGGCATTCTTTAAAGAGTAGTTTATGAGATTAATGACGTCGCCGGGGGATAGCTTGAATAAAATTTTAATCATATGAACTGTGATTCCATCTGGACCAGGAGCTGACGATGGTGGATCTCTAATGACTTTTGATGCTTCAGACAGCGTTACGTTTTCGAAGTCAGTGCTTATGCTAGACTTTTGCCAGATGAAAGCCATAATCGAAGAAAATCTAATTTCTAGACCTCTGCCAATTGACTCTAAAGAGTTCTTCGTTTCTTCCAATGATAGTTTTTCATAATTAGTATTTAATGTAGACGGCAGGATTTTGCGAGATCGCATAAAGCTTTCTTATTTTTGGATTTCGAGAGAAAATCGAAATGTCTTTTATCATAATCTTCTTTAGCTTGGGCCACCGTGTGTTTAAATACAGCGGCAAGATATTTATAATCTGCCCAGTTCTTAGGGGACTGATTATGTATTAGCTTCTTCCAAGCTGCCTGTCTTCGTCTGTGATCTCGTGAACAGTTGGAATTCCACCAGGGGCTAGAGGGTATTCTCTTCGCCGATTTAACAGTAAATTCAGCGTTTTTGTATGCCCTTTTAATTACTGCGCTTATTTTCATAGCTTTAGTGTCATCTCCATCCTGAGAAGGAGCGTCTAAAGCAGTTTTTAGGTCGTGTTGAAATTTTGCATAATTTATATAGGTTCGGGCATGGAAGCATGATGGGTTGACGGGGCAAGCGATCTCGAACATTATTGGAAAGTGGTCACTGTTGGAGGCGCAATCAAGGGCCGTCCACGATGTACTAGCAATGGCCGAGCTTACAAAGCTTAAATCTAAGGCGGAGCGTGAATGACCTCGAATAAATGTGGGAGTTCTAGCATTAAGGCACAATAAGTTGTTGTCTACCGACCAGTCCCACAACCGTTGTCCACACTGATCAGTTCTAAAACCCCAGCAGGTATGGTGAGAGTTGAAGTCACCAACTATAATTTTTTCTTTACAGCCTGAATTAGCAGCCATATCTAACAGTCTCGTGTCTTGAACGCCTACAGGAAAGTAGACGTTTATTAGCGAGAAAGGCAAGTATCCTGGCAAGGTAATATCTAACGCGAAAATTTCGCATTCAGAAGACATACATTTGTATGAGTTTTTGACTTTTAAACTAATTTTATTGTTTATAAAGAAAGCTAATCCTCCACCTTTGGATGGACGGTCTAGACGAAAGGTTTGGAAGTTGGGTAGGTGAAATACATGATTTGTGGATAGCCAAGTTTCTTGTAATGCAATAATAGCCGGATCGAATTTGGAAGACAGGTATAACAGATCTGTTATTGCTGAGTGAAGAGATCGGCAATTCCAATGTATAATTTTGAGAGACCCTATGATTTCGTTAAAATGGTTTCGGCAATCACCTTTTCTAAAATACTTTCTTTTAGAAAATCGGTTTTTGAAAGGTTGTCTTTCTGATATTTCTTGCTTTTTACATGTTTCGGCGAGCTAGGTTTTTTCGATGCAGGGGATCTAGAACGCTTTAGGCATTTGGGATCTATGTCCATATCTTGTGTGTCCTGAGAAGTTTCCTGTGCACCCTCGCTTTGCCTCTGAACGCCTTCTCCAGAGGGCTCTGTAGACTGTGCATCTGGTGGAGTTATCTCAGATTCTGCCTCACTTGCCGGGTGTGCAGACTCAGCATTTTTTACAGCCGTACTTATATCTATATGCGCTCCATAGACTTGTGCGATTTGGTTATTCACAATGTGTGACAGCGACTCACATAAGGTGGTAGCAAGGCGTTGCATAGCCTTATCCACAGCCTTCTCGATCATATCCGCAATAGATAGGGAAAAGGATGCTTCCATTGCTATGTTATGGCGGGCAGCTGCTCCTGCATACCCTTGAGTTCGGGCTTGGATTTCAGCAATGGCATCCTTTCGGGAGCATCGCCTTCTGTCTACGATTTCAAGTATTTAGATTTCACGTGCCTTGGCTGAGCAGTTTGGATTATCAGCGCAGTGTGCTTCATGGCAAAGACAGCACTTTTCTTCATTACTTTTACAGTCGTTTGAATTGTGCGTCTCACCACAAATTCTGCATCTAGGTACTGACCTGCACCCTTTCACTGTGTGCCCGTAACGCCAACACTTAATACACTGTAGGGGACGAGATGATAGTGGCTCCACTCTGTATATTAAAGGCCACGCTTTGATTTCGGTTGGGCGATTCGACCCGGCAAATGTGGCAATCACGGACTCCGTTGGTACCTTGTTCTTCTACACAACTCGACTACATCTATAGATAGCTATCACACCTGCTTCTGAAAACATATCTAATATCTCTGTTGGGGTCAAGTTGACATCGACACCCCGAACGAGGCCTTTGACGCAAGCTAGGTGAGGTGGAATGAATGCGCTCACCGGGTTGGTAGCAAATACCGAGCATTTTAGTAGGTTTCGAACACAGAGCTGGTCAGACGAGAAGCAAAGAATGCCCCCCTTGCCGAACTGCCTGACCTCTGTGATGCTTTGGTAGTGAGTTGTAGCGGCTCTCAACTCCGTCTGAATCATTTTTGGATTCTTCATCCGTATGATACCATCGTTGCTTGGGACCAGTGCCACAGGAACGGATGAGACGCCATTTCGTAAAAACAAGTCCACTGGTAATTCCTGCGAAGGAAGAGAAGCAGACCAGAGGAAAGCCCCTGGTCCAGGTGAGGAAAACGGCATCTGCCTGGTCGTACTATCTGAAAATACACTCGCTAATCAATAAGGACACTATAGAAACGCTTACGAAAAAAAAGAATAAATAAAATCAATCACAACTATTGAATTCTTGGCCAAACCCTCAGAGCAGGCAAACGTCAGTCGCTGTTCCGTTGTCGCTGTCCAATGGCGTCATGAGAATTTTCTGTTTAACCAAACGTCGTCTTCTTCACCGACTGAGTCATACCCCCTGCCTTTCTGAGTAGCCTCATCTTCTTCACTACAATATATATATAGCATGACGGCTGCATAGACGCAAGCCAAATCTAAATTTTTAGTAAAGTCTCCCTCTCTCTTTCTCTGAAGCTATCGTTACAGGCAGTGACCCTTCAATAAACTCGTCTTTTTAAGCCACTGCTCTGTAAGCGTGTCATAAGTATTTTGTAACGTTCCGTTTTGGGCGTGTTGGTAGTTCTGTAGCACCCGAAAAGATGGATCGAGAAGCACGTAATTTGTGTGAGTCAAAGTTGGCAGGGCGTAAATGAACGTTTATTGTAACAGCGTTGTAATCTGAACGACGTAGATGTGGGTTCTTTGATGCCTACCGTAGGCAGTGCAGTAATTCAGCTATTGTGCAAGTGGCGACGTCCGCACTATATACATGCCAATTTTTCGCCAGTGTTCAATTGTCAGTAGCAGCTGAGTTCAGCTCACCTGTGAAATAATCGAGGCTAGAATGATTGATAGGCTGCCCGATAACTGTTTTTATAAACCATCAATTGCCCTTTCCAGTAAGGAGTGAGCCTATATACTTCAATATTTGTGAATCTACCAAGCCCGTGCAATCATAGAGATTGTAAAGCGACGTTGCCTCTATATGTGCTTTCTGGTTCCGGAATAAACATTGTTGCTTAGCACCTGTGTGGATCCCGTCTTTCTCTGTTCGTGTGTCTGCGTGCGCTTAAAATCACAGCATAAGTACTTGGAAAGGTGCGATGACATGCATCGTAGAATAAATCAAGTGACCGTCGACCGATTTGATGAGCACGTGATGGTGGTGGTAACTGAGACTGGTCGTTTGCATCCAAACAGAATGGAACGCGCTTCAGTGTGCTTTGTGCGTATGTACAGCAGGTCTCGTTTATATTGCAGAGCAGTTGCAATGATACACACAGCGAAGGAAAGAAGTAAAATATAACAGCTCGTTTGTCTTTATTAAACAAAGTATAATTTTAATTACCAGACTTAGATGCAGGGTGCATAGGTGAAATTTTAGTGAATGCTATCAGAAGTAATTGTAAATTAAATGGGAAGAAAGAGAAGGCGACAAAACTTTTATTAACCGCTGGAAAGGACCGAACCTGCGGCATTAAATTAACGCGTCTGAGGCTCTACCAACTCAGCTACTACGAAAGCCACCCGTCCGTCCAGGTTACGGGGACCAAACCTGCCACCTTGCAATATTGCGACCGATGCTCTACCAACCCAGCTACAGTGGAAGCCATCCCTCCGTTCACTTTATGGGGGTCTTTGTCCCTATGGAGGCGAAAATGTTGTAGGCCCGTATGCTCAGATTTGGGTGCACGTTAAAGAACCCCAGGTGGTCAAAATTCTGGAGCCCTCCACTACGGCGTCTCTCATAATCAAATGGTGGTTTTGGGACGTTAAACCTCACAAATCAATCAATCAATCGTGTCTTTGTCCCGTAAAGTGAACTAATGAATCGCATCTGCTGTAGCTGAGTTGGTAGAGCATCGGATGCCCTATAAAGTGGACAGAAGGATGGCGTCCTTTGTAGCTTATTTGGTAGAGCACAGGATGCGATATTCGAACTTTGCAGATTCGGTCCCTGCTAGCAGTAAATATTATTTTCATTCCCTTTACTTCTTCGCGTTTACATTACAATTGCTTCCGATAACATTCCCTATCATTTCTCTGACATCATTGCTCGTTTGTTCTAATTAAGAATATATAGAATATGTTTCAAGAATTGTACCTAAAATCATCCAACATAAAAAGATATTATTTGCTAGCTGCGTTTATATATTAGCTTTATGTACTGGGAGACATATCCAGATGACTATGCACATAAGTTTTAACATTGTTTTAATAAACAAATTAGTTAAGGTCGTAATTAGAAGAGACAGGCGATTGCGTGAAATGGGCGGATTAGTTATTTCTGCCAAGAGGTCCTTGGCGCTGTGGCATTTTGAGAAAGTGGCCTTGAGCTCGTATTGTGAAGCAAAGAAATTTAGCGGGCCTCACCGTCGGAACGTCTAGCAGACAGCCTCAAAGATGCTACACTTCATCACGGTGATTACGTTAGCTCTTCTACATTTGTTTGCGTACGTGCACCATACATGCTGTAAACACAAAACTGAAGCCGTACAACCAAAATATTAAGACTATCAAAGGCGTATACAATGATGCACGCTAACTCTATTAAGAAAGCGCGGTATGAAAAATTCACTCGCGTGCGCGTGATGTGTCCTTCCAACGGGTATAGAAAACAGTTGTTAGTCAGTGCACTCGTCTTGTGCGGTTCTTCCTTCGTCTGTTCCCGTCCTCCCAGCCCGCTGAGTGACTCATTCTCTGCGATGAGCATAAGCAGTTCTTAATTATTGATCATAGACTTCACGCAGCTGGCCTTATTTTTAGTGGCGTTTTGTGAGAAGCATGGGTTTCCTGGTTCTCACACGGCAGCAAGAAAGTAGCCCTTTCGACTTGCAACAAAAAAACGAGGTCGATATACGGCAGCAAGTATTTAAATGCCTACATTGAGCTGCCTTGAGCATAGTCGTTCTCGCACCTGCATCCCATCGATTATTATAGATAGCGCGAAAGTGACTCTTGGTCTTCGGCAAACCCAGCCTCGCAGATGAGAGGATTGAATGACAGATGTCTCCGGGTGTGGAGTGGTACGTCAGCGATTAGCACAGGGTCGACGACGTATTTTACAAGCGTGTCTTCGAGTGGCGGCCACTCGTAACGCAATAGAAATGGTCCAGGTGTGCAGTGAAGATAAGGCATGTCAGCACGCTTGGCTCGTGGCTGCCGTCAACCGAACACCTGCTTATTGCCGCCGTTGTTGCAAGGGCTAGGTATGGTGGCATACGCAGCTGCTCGGTGGAGTAAAGCTGCATTTTGAGCCAGTAATAAAGTGGGAGTGGAGTGAACGCAGTTCTATTGCCGAAGAGCGAAGCCGAAGGGGTGCCCAAACAAAATAAGAAATTCCCGCTTATGTACGCACTGAGATTGCAGATTGCTCTGTTAAGGCAGAGAAGAGACCGACGGCTGCATTCCCTGACAGAACCTTTCCTTCTCTTTTATTGCGTGCCTTCGCGCAGCCCTGCCGTGCACTCGCTTGTTCACGCGTCTTGTGCCCTGCATAGCGTTTCGCGTCAACGTTTTCCCGCAATGTACTCAACATCCTCCCGGCGCCGCGGCGTGGTCACTTGCCTCCAAAGGGTACAACCGTTCAGCGGCGTGACGCACTTTCTGGTTGTTTGGGAAAGCCATCTTGAAGTACCTCTCGAGACCGTCCGTGCCTGGAAACGCCTCGACTACTCTGCCGAGCTTTCATTGCAGCGCTGACACGTTGTCGTCACTAACAACCACGAAGCCACCGACATGCAGCTTCGACAAAGAAGACGGCAGGCAGTGATGGGCGGAGCGCAGGAGAAGCCAATATTGTGAGGAACCGGTTTATTCAGCCAGGCTCGAGCTAACTCACACTGGTCAAGTCAAGTCAAGATGCTTGACGATGTACGCATATCCACGCAGGGGGATTGACCAAAAACCAGATAGTTTTCATGAATTTCTTTCTTAAAAACAGCTTAGCTTAAGAATATTTTATTTACGAAAAATAAAAGAAAGATGCAACAGGACGACTTTGATGGTTGAATTATAAATAATCTGTAGTGTAATGCAATAAAGTGTCGTATTTGATTCTTGTGAATTTTTAAAAGTCAAAATAGACCAAAGAATAATTTCAACACTTAAACCCCTTTTAACTTTTGACGATATACTGCAATGAATTAACAATCTTCCCGTCGCTGTGGCCAAGACACAAAGTCCCGAAGAATAGCTTATATTGAGCATGTAAATATATTCTGAGGAGGTGGCAAACGGCACCTAAAGTGTTTTTTTTTTTGTAAGGCAGAATCTATTACAGTAAATGAGGTAATGTTCAGTTGAATCATTTACTCCACACCTAATACAATGAGGGGAGGCTGCCAGACCACTGTGTAATTATAAATTTAGCTACGGAATTTGACAGCGCAGTCTAGTGATTGCGACTTCCGTTCATCGCGTTTCACATATATTACCATTCCAATTTTAAAACAAGTGCTCAAATTCTAGTGTGGCTGTTAGTAAAGGTGTAGAAAATTCTCCTAACAGCAGTTTCCTTCTTAATCTAGTGCATATTAGGAATTGGGATGCCGGTAATACCTCAATAACAGGCCCATTTAGAGACGACTTTGCCAGTGCATCTGCCATTTCATTCATATAAATGCCCTTATGTCTTGGAACCCCAGACCAATTTGATCAGATCGAGATGCGAGGAAACTAATGCTTTGAAAGCACTCTGTGCATGCGAGTTCTCAACTGCATTAAGGGAGGCACATACTGATGATGAATGTGTTAAAAAAACTACGGACCTTACTGAAGCAGTTATTTTACGGAAAGCTGGAATTATCGCGAAAAATTGTGCTTCAAAGATGGGTACAAAATCTAGAAGGCGAACCGAAAAGGACCAGTCTAGGGCCGGAGAAAAAATACCAATTCCAAATTTTTCTTCCCTTTGTGACGCATCAGTTGGTATGACTGCTTGTACTGCCACATGTGCTAGGTAATCTCTCAATATACACTGCAAAAATATTTTTCGTTGATTACGTAAAAAGGCGTTGGTAACATGCTGCAAGCCACATCTGTAAAAAAAAGTACACCATGAATCACGTTGAGTACATGAAACGTACAGCTCGTTCAACTTTCACAGAGATCTCCGTAATGAATAAATAAAGTAACGACTGCTATGAAACAACACTTGCTCCGTAGGGCCATTTCTCACACATCATTCGTAATACCAATGCTACATGTTCGTAAATAACAAATATGTCTCCATTAGATTCAACATGATGCATACGTAATCAGCAGATCTTCCTTCTGCAAGTACGAGGTCATTCAAAGTTTCCCAGGCCACTATTCCAACTAATCCTCTGGCAGAATCACCTGGGAACTTTTGACGGCACCTGCAGCTGCTAAAAAATTTACGAAGTGAATTCAAATGTTTAAAACCAACAAGAAGGGGTTTCCTATCACTTGAATCGAATTTCATTTTCCCGTGATTATAAAACGAAATACAGCACAGACATGCTACAAATTGTGGGAACAATATCGTCAACAATTTTATTTTATTTTGGCAGCTTTGTATCTGGAATTTAAAATACGAAGAAGTATCCTTACTTCCAGATACTCAAGCCACCTGTGTTGTTTCTCTATTGTAACAGTATTGTGCAGACTTCTTTTCTGAAAAAGAGAAAAACATTTTGTCAGCACATCCACAGGAGGCGAGTACAGAGCAAGAAAACAGTGTGAGCACAAATAATTTATTCATTTCGAGACTCCTAATAGGCTGTAAAAGAGGCACTGGCTTGCAGCACAAAAATAAATGATAACACATAATAAATAAAAATACATATTACATAGAATGAAATGGTTAAAAACACACGCAACTTCATAAACACACCAAAATATGAGCTAACATTATTTGTTGAGGTGAAAGAAGCGACGGAGTAATTCAATGTATTAAACAATACAACGATTAAGGTTATGCCATGCAAAATCACCCAGCGTTTTTTGGACCATCAGGAGTATGGTGGAAAAATATTCACGTTTCTTGAAGTCGAAAACTTGTCCTGGTCATTTAGTTTGATGGCCAAAATTTTGCTCCCTAGTTATGAGGGTCTGTAGTATGGCGCCGACTGAGCTAAACTTCATCAAACAATTCTTAAGGTCATCTTGAAATGCACACAATAAATGGCAATTCCAGCTCGGTAATGAAGTGATACAACTGAAAATAATGACTTACTTTTACATATAAGTTCTTCGAGAGCTTTTCTCGCGAGCATTAATGAATATTTTGCCAGGTATTTGAATTTTTTTCTGGAAACATGGCAAATTTCAAGACACATATAAGATATGTGCTGGTCACCTTCTTGACATGCTTCAAATAAAAAATAATTTACGCACTGAAGTTTACCAGAAAGTCTAAAAAAAATGTGAATTTCGCTCTTGGGGAAAAGCTCTGTTTTCCGCATCAGAAAGCTTGCCTTGGTGGTCGGTCAAAAACAAGCACAACATTTCATTTTGAAGCTCTATGTACTACCTTATTATAGGTGAAGTCACTAAAGGGTGTTATTTTTAGAACTCGAGATGTATTTTTTAGTTATGTATCTCCACTAGCTTCACTTCTACTTAACTCAAGCGGCATGAAGCACTCGCAAGAGCAATCTTCAACAGACTTCCACAGACCTGGGGTACACACAGCAAGCTTGATGCCGAGCAATTAAAATTGAAAAGGGGCTATCATCTGCATTTCATTGCCAACAGAGGTGCGCTACAATGAATGTCGCTAGAGTGTGGAGACCAGCAGCCTAACGAAAAGATATTTTTCACTCGGTGGTGGTGTGCGAGGGGAAGGCGATGTGTGCATGTAGGTATGCACAAGCAGAACTGAGAAAATCACAGCATATCTACGGAGTGAATGATGATGTGTGGGGCGAAGCTTCAGAGGGTTTTATCGGCAACCGTGAATCCGTCTGTCTGTCTGTCACTCATACTAGCCCCTTCTGCTGAGGCATCGATAAACTAGGCGATCACGAACCGGTCACAGTAGAAGGACAATACACGGCTTTAGGATAAAAATGCCTGGACTGTGCGGGGGGGGGGGATTTAAGCTGATCCTCCTGCCTTCCAGGCTACGCCACTGGTGATGACTCCCAAATGAGCCATAAAGCCATTAAAAAGTATAAAGTACACAATTATTCCATACGCACAACATAAACAAGACTATCACCTTGGCTACCAGTTCTTAATTTAAAGTTTTTTTCCCTTCCGTATTCATGACAGGCTTCTGTCTCAGGGAGCAGGGTGCTCTCCTGAAAGCCAGAAAAATAAGAAATGGTTGTTTTACAATAGAGTTTATCAGTGTACTGCATCAATGCTATAAGCATGCTATAAGACATAAGTACTAACTATGACTAAATATTTTTATTAGGTGCGTAAAACACACCTACCGCGTTTGCAGAACTCCCCAGGAAAGCAGGATGTCTGAATTTATATCTGTAAGTCTGCATGGCTCACCTGGAAGTCACCACACTGAACCCAGTTCTTGCAGCACCGCTCTGTTGGAAATGTAATGCAGATGGAAACCCTATTCCCATTTCAATTACTCAGTAGAGAGCCCCAAATTCGCTTTCTGTATTCCAGGTCAGTGGGATTCTGCTGAAGATTGCCCTTGCGAGTGTGTCATGTCGCTTGAGTTACGTAGGGAAAAATTTGGTGCAAATACACATCAAAAAATATTTTTCGAATTTAAAACTGATACCCTCTAGTAATTCCACCCAGAATTAGCTTGTCCATAGAGTTTTAGATCGAAATTTTGTGCTTATTTAGAGTGCCACTGCCAAGTAAGTTTTTGATGCTTAACGCAGAGGTTTTTCAAAGTGACACTCACATTTTTTTTCAGAGGATTTGCTATAACTTTAGTGCACGAATTATTTTTAAATTTTAGCTTACTTACAGGCCACCAGCAAATATTTTATTTGTGTCCTTGGAACTTACCACGCTCCCAGAAAAAACCAAATGTGGCAACTTTATTCAGTATTGCTCGGGGGAAAAGCACTCAAAGAATTTATGTACATAATTAAGTCATTATTTTCAAGTTAGATTCATTACCTTGCACGAAATGTCTTTAGTGCATTCCAAAAAGTTCTTTTCAACAAACTGTTTGACACTTTTTACCTTATCTTCAGATAGGTACAAACATTGTTATGGCAGTAATTATAAAATTAACACAATTATCTATTTAACCAGTGCAAATAGCCGGTTGGGTCAAATGGGTGGATTGAGCTCCTTCCCACAAATAGTCCATAGCCAGTTTAAAATTTAGGAAAAGCGGTGACTGGTAATCACCGCAAAGCGATGCATTCTGCTATATTTAGCTGGCGAAACCGAAACTGGCGCACCAAATAGTGCATATACCATTCACTTCGATAGTTTCCTCCATGAGCACACTGTTTATCTTGCATTGGGGGAAATATTAAGCGAGCATCGATAAGTGGGCACGAAGCAAAGTGTCTAAATTGATGGTTGATAACGGCTAGAGAAACAGTGTCGTCATTGAGGACGTTGTCGAAATAAAATAGTAGATGTGCTGTCTGGTGCATCGGTTTTCATGTCGACAGCTAAATTAGGCAGATTGCATCACTGCATGGTGATTATCAGTGGCTACTTTTCCAAAGTTTCAAAGTGGTTATAGGCTTTTCGTAGAAAGGACTTGAATTTGCCCACTTGACTCGACCAGCTACTACCCCTGGGAAAAAAGGTAATAGTCTTAATTGCTATAAACTCAGCCGTAATGATTGTTTGTGCCTATTTCAAGATTGCTTTTGCCACAAGAAAGGCAATGCCGCAACTAGCACGCAAGTACCTCCTTTCTCCAAATAAAAAATATTGCATACAATTCTTGAAACACCCTGTATTTCATAGGCATGCAGACAATGCAAGGTAAAAACTAACGATAAAAATTGAGCAAGAAGAAGTAACGAGCTCATAAAGAGACAGCCCCGTAGCCAGGAATGTTTTTTGGAGGGGGAGGAGGGCACACGTTGATGGCCATGAAAAATGGCCTTTTTATTACATGTGCTTAGTAGGACAACCCACAACATGCAAATTCGGGGGGCACAAACTCCTGGGGCACCCCTCTGGCTAAAGGCCTCCGCTGAGCACACTTCCTTGGAATACAGCAGAGGTCACATAGGCAGAAGAAAAGTTGTCATTATAAACAGATGTAAACAGAGGTCGGCACAAAAGAAAGTCTTCAACCCAAGTGAACGAGTTCAGAGGAATGTTTTGCCGTGTTAGTGAAATATGTAGCGACAAACCCTATCAAGAGCTGTAGAAAAATATGGAAATAATGCATCAATGAGAGCCCATGTCAAGTAACAAATGTATGCAGTCGAAAAGGCCAGCGAGCCTAGTGTCATATGAAAAGACTTATGAAAGCTGCACTAATATTTGAAAATGATGTTACGAACTTCCAGCTAGAGGCATTGCCTTGCAACAGGAAAGCTGCTGCTCATCACAGATTGAACTTTTCAATTGTTATAAAAGTTGGCAATGATAGGTCTGATCTTACTAATAGGAAAGTGGCCTAAGCATGCGCTCTCAAAATACCGGTGTGATGGTTAAAGGAACGTTCGTCACTATGTTTGTTGATAGCGGACGAGAAAGGATTAACATGAACTTTTTATTTCATGGCATGGGTGGAACGGCTAACGGCTCACGGATACGCTACCGTGTGCAGCGCCGTTGAGTCGGACGTCGCGGCCAACCCAGCAGTCAGGGTCGCAACTCCGGAGGCCCAGGATCAGGCCACGGCTCACGAGGACCACACCCGGTAGGCCTCGTCCACGAACATGCTCCCGGCCACTGCACCCAGGCAGGAGCCGTTCGGCAGGTCTCGGCCTTGGACCTTGAACAGGCACACCGGAACTCGACCTGGCCGACACGTACGGGTCTCACGTCCGGCTCAGGAACGCTGCCAGGAACTCGTCCTCTCGAGTGGCGCACCACTTCCTCTGCTCTCGTGGCCTCAACCCTCGGGCTCTCTTTTCCGCACGTTCCTTCTTCTTGGCCAGGGCACCGCCAGGTACCCTCGGGTGCACACTGCAGCTCATGAGCTCGTGGCCCACCTCCGAGTCTGGCGCATCACTCGGCACTGCTCGGCGATCCTAGATTCAGCCAGCAACTTTCCTGGCACCTAGATCCTCGGCCACCCTGAACCTCGCCCGGCTCCGGGGTCCTCCGTACACACGCCCGCGTCTCGCCCGGCAGAACGTCTCGCTCGTCCCTTGCCGATGTGCGACGCTCCTGTGGCCCCGGCGCTTGATGGCATAGGTGCGGCCACGGAGCAGTCAACCCGCATCAGAGATGCGATGCTCCATGCGGGGCATGGCCAGCCCGTGCAGCGAAGAGCGTGCGCCGAGACGCGATGCTCGACGCAACCGTGACCATTATTAGCCAGGCCACGTTCCTCGCTGTGTCGAATGGCTGACCGTGGAGACGCCTCGCCGAGATCCGCGATGCCCTCGGCAAGGAAGAGAAGAGCAGGCCAGGCCGCGCCCCGAGATGCAGTACTCGTGCCAGCAATGCCGCCCCAGCTGGTGGTTGGACGGCAGCAGCGTGGACGGCCGCGTTCCCTGGCCGGAACCTAGTTCGCCTGCGTCCAACGCTTCGGCCCACTGTCTCCCGTCTCTCATGAAGCCAGGTCCTGAATGACTCGAGTTCTTCCTTTTCGTCGTCTTCATCATCCATTGGGTGTTCCTCTTCAGAATCTTCCTCATCGCTCAATCCAGGTTGGACATCCACACTATCTTCACCTCCATGCACTTTGCTTTCCGATGTGTGACGCTCTGGTGACACCGGCGCTTGATGGCATGGGTGCGACTACGGAGTAGTCAACCCGCATCGGAGACGCGATTCTTTATGTGGGGAATGGCCAGCCCGTCCAGCGAAGAGCGTGCGCCGAGACGCGATGCTCGACGCAACCGTGACCTGTAGCCAGGCCACGTTCATCGCTGTGTCGAACGGCTGACCGTGGAGACGCCTCGCCGAAATCCGCGATGCTTTCGGTAAGGAAGAGCACAGCAGGCCAGGCCGCGCCCCGAGATGCAGTACTCGTGCCGGCAATGTCGCCCAGCTGGTGGTTGGACGGCAGCAGCGTGGACGGCCGCGTTCCCTGGCCGGAACCTGTATCGCCTGCGTCCGACGCTTCGGCCCGCTGTCTTCCGTCTGCTGCTGCTCCGGCTCGTCCCCAGCCACACAGCCTACCGCCACGTGATGGTCATACGTGGCCCAATCGTGGCACGCCACCTCTATTGGCCACCACAGGTCACCAGCTGATTCGCTGACACTCACGCGCACATTACACGCGCCTTTCCCCGCACTTCCGACGTTGTCGTTTTCTTCACTCATCACAATAACCCCCCACACAAGAAAATTCTTTCAGTCAAACAACTTTTCTCACAATACACAGTGATAAGGAAGAACAGTCCCGTGGACTCATGACTCTCGATCTTTCGCTTTCTGGTCCTTCATTTCTTTTTCCTCAGTGTTCACCCATGCCAGCAAAGCCTCTCCACTCAGCCCCATCTCCTTCTCTAGCTCAACTAGCTTTCTCTTGTAGTCCATTCTCGTCCGCCACACACAAACAACGTGAGGCTCTCAGATGTAACGCGAGAGCTTAGTCCTGTCGCGCGGACGCCAGAAATTAGTTGCTGATTTTTTATACAATTTCCTTCGTGGCACCGCCACTCATCCCACTAAAGTAATGTAAAATAACGAACAAAAATTTGGGTGCCCCAGTGGGTGCTAACTTGACTTTTAGATGCGGAAGCATCTTATACTCGCACCTTGTTGTGCGCCGTCCGCGCCGTCCGCACCGCTTCTCGAACATTCGACAGCTGACGCGCGCGCATGCGCCGTCGCGCCGTCGCCCACCATCTGTGCCGCGCGCGCTTCTCCTTCGAGAACACTCGACAGCTGACAGCGCATGCGCCGTCGCGCCGTCGCCATCTGTGCCGCGCGTGCGCTTCTCCTTCGAGAACATTCGACAGCTGACAGCGCATGCGCCGTCGCGCTGTATCAAGGTCGGCGCTCGCTCGCTCAGTTGCCGCTCGTCCGTTGGTTTGTACGGCGCGTCGACGTCCGAAGTCGCCGTGAAATGAATGCCAACGAATCCACAAAAACAATGATCGACGTCCCTTCGACCAGCGCCGCCCTTTCGCGTACGTGCGTACGTGTTCACTCATTTAACACCCCCTCCTACAACCACGTTAACCAATTTAGCCATCGACCCAAGTAAGTCGCACTTTAACACCCCGTTAACCAATTATATGCTCCGCATCCTCCTCAGTGTTCCCCCGAGGGAAGCTGCGGGCAATTTTTTTGCTCTAGCTGACTAATTAATTATGCTGTGAAACACAGTAACAATGTACTAGTGATGTTTTTTGCTCTAGCTGACTAATTAATTATGCTGTGAAACACAGTAACAATGTACTAGTGATGTTTACAATACTCTTGCTAGGTTGCCAGCACTAAATGTTTGTACTCACAAGGGCTCGAGGTTGCCAGGGTAAAATGCAACACAGAAATTACAACTGCTGGTGTTGAAGGTCCCCTTTCGAAGGCTATGTTTTGAATGTGCGATGTTGAAAGCAAATTTCAAACTAGATAATGACAAAAAATTAAACATCCTCTACTAGTACAGGTTTGTTTCACACTCACTAACGGGGATGAACATAAACAATGGGTATGAAATCTTGACTGTAGTGCTATAGCCTCATGCAACGAAGATATGGGTGTGCTTATGAGCTGCTTGATCACCTGTCACTGTTCCATGCTGCTGGACTGAATGCAGAACCATCGAGAATTGACAGTGGAGGATGCAGTGAAAATGATGGTGCTTGATAACTTGCTGGTTATGCAGTGACACAAATTCCTGCCACATAAGTTCACCAAGGTGCTTGTGGCATGAACAGTCATAGCAGCACTGGCATGAGAGGCGACAGGTGGCCCAAGAACAATAGAAGCAGCACCTGGAAGAGAATAAATAGTGCGACATTGTAACTGCTGTGTCATGACCCCGTGACATGAATAATGTGCCATATTTTCTAACACGAGGTCAAACCTTTTTCTTCAGTCAGGTGTGCATACCTGCACACTACTGTCTGTGGGATGTGGGTATGATCCACATGTGATTCACTGCGTATGTTATCTAAAGAACAGCCAGAATGTACTTTTGAAATATCTGAGTGAACGTTAAAGCGACAGTACAACAGTACATCTGTTGCCAATTATAGCAGCTTCATAACGAGTGAAAAACTTTGCTGAAAAGATACAGTAAATATCAGTTGTGGTTGCATTTGAACCTTGAAATCCCAGGGGGTGTACATAGCCGCACTAGTGGTTGTAAATGCTCCAGAAAAGAGTAATCAGTCATCGTATTGAAGCAATGTGAATTGTGTTTACAATGTTGGCTATCCTTGTTTAAAACAGTGTAATAAACGATATATATGTACTCATATGATTCAAGAATCTACAAGAAAGCGTTGTTTTACCTGGCAGAAATTATGATTTGCGTTTCATGGCACCGTGGCATGCACCTCATTTTGATAAAGCTGAAGTCTGCGCTTTTTTACAGATTTGAGTGCAGGCATAGTATTGTACCATCAGCTACTCCTGAGGCATCAGTGCGATTTACGTATCTGATAAGCCCTTGATATGCTGACAGCCTAAATATAGTTAGTACATATATCAAGTTAGTAACAATTGACTGAAGGAATAAAAAAATGCAGCCAAGACAGCTTGCCATTGAATATTTCACACGAAACCGATCTCCACTAATCACGAGATTCACTGTATTGTATTTAGATCTGGTCCATGAGAATGTTTAAAAACCACACTTTTTAAAGTTATTTCTGTGTCCTCTGCTGCACGGTGAATAGTAATTATATTCCACGTATAACACTAACAAAACTTAAAAAACAGCATGTTTACAACGAGTGTGTTAAATGAAATATATGTAACAAAATATAAAAGTGTATTGGGGCTTCAAAAAACGCCTTGACACTAATCGCCTGAGTCAATTACTTGCCCTGTAATAATTCAGTTCTCCGTCAAAAGAATAAGAACTTTACAATTTGGTACTGAAGTTGGCACTATTGCAACCCATCATGTAAATTTCACATGATGGGTTGCATATTTTACATGATGGGAGGTGTGCAAAAAGTCATACCTTTTGTGAATGTAAAATCTTCCGCTGAAATAAATTGTAAGGTTTGTTTCCAGTTGAAAAAAACAATTGATTCTATTTTGTCTCAATATTAAGGTATCAACTCTGCTTCCAAGTGAAAAAATGATTTGATTCTATTTCATTAACAACATTAAGGTGTCAACTCTGTTCCTTTTAAGGTGGAAGTGGTATCAAAGATACTATGTATCTCTCACCCTGCAAACTTGAAACAGAACTGAAGAGAAAGAACACAACTTTTTAATGAAGCTTTACCTTAAAAGAATCAACTACCTTCATGATAAGTAGCCCGCTATGGTTTAAATGTTTTTTTCACTTTTCCAATCTTTGACCTGCAGTCTTTAACTGGAGATAACACCAGCCATACAATCAGCAGAGGCTTGAATAAACGTCAGTAGTTAGCAGTGTCTCCGCATTCCTTTTTCTCAGCCGTGCGTCTACAATTTGCTGCAAATACTCAATGGCAAGGAAGCACCGCATTGTCACTTTAATAGCAGGCATTATCACTTTAATACAGCTGTATTGGTTCATGACAATGACATTCTTTTTTATTATTTCAATACATCCTTTTCCTAATTGTGATGTTCTTGCCACTTCCAAATCTTATCGCACATGTAATAAGTTTTTGCATGCATCGGTGTCACTTACCAGTGTTGCATAGGCACACTATTTGAAGTCTCAGAAGATAGCTGCATGTTGTTGACTGCACCTTGGTATGGTTGGGATCTCCTGTCTACTCATGCAGGCTAGTACTAAATAGCAAACTATTAAAATAAGCCAGACGAAATTGATAACTTGTCTAAATGTTCCTCGTCCCCGCCGCGGTGGTCTAGTGGCTAAGGTACTTGGCTGCTCACCCGCAGCTCGCGGGATCGAATCCCGGCGGCAGCGGCTGCATTTCCGATGGAGGTGGAAATGTTGTAGGCCCGTGTGCTCAGATTTGGGTGCACGTTAAAGAACCCCAGGTGGTCTAAATTACCGGAGCCCTCCACTACGGCGTCTCTCATAATCATATGGTGGTTTTGGGACGTTAAACCCCACATATCAATCAATCAATTAATGCTAAATTACAACCAAACATTTACAAAAACCAATATCGTTGCAACTTAGTCACCAGATATGAAACTTTTCTGGCAATGTACACATATCAAATTATTTTTGCCCACAGAAAGAAAATTCTGATAATGAGCTAATACAACTGTCATAGTTCACTAAATGCTACTTCTCTAAAAAAATCTTCAATATGGACCACATTCTTGATATACTGAAAATCCTACCATTGTTCTACACAAAAAAATGTTCCTAACCGCATTGAGGATTACCAGATCTTTAAATAAAATTCCTGGGGTGTGACGTCCCAAAACCACAATATCATTATGAAGAACACCGTGGTGGAGGCCTCCGGAAATTTTCATCGTTAGGTCATCTTTATCGTGCTCTGAATTTGCACAAGACACAGGCGTTTACCATTTTCCCTCCATCAAAATGCGACTATATACCACGGCTGTCATCGAACGCGCGGTAAGCAGCCGACCACCGTAACCACAATACCATCGCTCCAGACGAAGCACTCTTTTTTTTAGAACGCGTTTTACGAGTAATGGTTTCTAGCTTTCTGGCAGAATTCACATGCCGCTTTATATTTCTTTAGCTAAAGTTCTCTCTGATTGTTCGTGCCTCGGTGCTACCTGCCTTCAGCCACCTTTTCTTAGGCAACGCCGAGGAGAAGAGCTCGGGCCGGACGGGGAGAACACGCGTGTGGGCTGCAGCGCGCCAAAATTTCACGATAGATATCGCGTCGTCTTTCGGCGCACGGCTTACCAGCACCGCAAAGAAAATGCCGCCAGTATAGAGGGAGGCGCACACATTAAACGGCTCCACTAGGGCGTTGACAAGCCTGAACACTGTTGACATAGAGTAATGCAAGTGCTGTGGACAAGTAATAAGAGTGCAATGAAAACGTCACGCTAAAAATGTAAACAAGACTAGCACAGTCAACCAGCGATTTCCGTAAATGCTGTATTTTCTGCTCTCATTACGTACTGCGTCTCAGAAAGAGCATGCATGATACAAGCCGCGCGAAAATGACATCGACAAAGGAGCACTGCCTTCATGGCCTTGACTTTATTTGAAGTGACCTGATCTGAGATATTGCGTACGTACCGCATGACACAGATCATTATTGGCACGAGCAGTAACCCAAACGGCGAGTAAATGAGAAGTTAGGCACTTACCTACAAGATGCACGCCAAATAAAAAAGCAACGCCAGCGGGGTCCCGTTTCGTGTGTGCGCCTTGGCCTTTGAGAAGGGCAGTGGGGCTAGTGACTAGAGTAGTGACAGCTTACGGATGAGTGACGATGTTGGTGCGCCTGCCGCGGTCGGATGGTTCCTCTTTCCGCGATGGCCACCTGAACCGCCGTTTGGCCACAAATACAGTTTCTTAGAATAAAAGCGGTGCAGAACACGTCACGGCAATAGATGCAATGATGATATACGATGGCCATATTAGTATGAATTTCTGGAGGTCATCCATATTGCAAGTGGTTACTTTCGTCTAATTTTGTTGATGGAGGAGGCACTTGTTTTCTTGCACTATTCAGTGAAACTATATTGGTAAATGCGTGCTGTTTCTATAATATTCGCGAAGTGGTCAAGTCTGTGATTCTTAAACAAGCGCTGTATCTTTGATGTTGGCGAAGGGAGAGAGTATGTTTATTTCCTGGTCACTATGACCGTTTTTTTTCTGTCCGTAAATACGCGCAATGTTTGGCAGCGCAGCTTCTAAAAACCTGAGTGCCATGAGTTTGGAGCTTTTTCGGAAATGTATCATAAAACTGTAATTTAGTAACATTGACAATAGTACTGATTAAAGAAAAAGCAAGAATTTGAACGTCGAAGTCATCTAGAAAGCGCTTTATAACCAGAATTTAGGGTAAACAAAATCACGACCATTAAAACAAGTCAGGACGGTCAATAAAAAGCGGCAATTTACACAGCCTGAAAATTGGCTGTGTAGCTAACAGTTTAAAACGGGTAGCAAGTGAGAGAAACCTAGCTTCCAGGCACAAGTTCTTGATTGCAACAAACTTAGATAGACCTAAGCATAGTGTCAAAGCTTGTCTCTCTATGACTACCAGAGAATGTATCTTGTAAGCAGGTGCTTCCGCATATAACACACACCCATACTCGAGCACCAGGCAAACATACCTACAAAACACTGAGATAAGACTATTTCTCCGCATACCTAACTGACTATTACTGATTTTGCTTAATATTCCCAACGTACGACCTCCCTTTGCTGCAGTGTACTCAATGTGTGTCTTCCAAGACATTGATTCGTGCCAGATATTTCCCATTCCCTACTTGAGGAATAGGATCTAGATGATAGGAGAGCGAGATGTGAAAAAGGCCTTTGACTGGACATGTTAGAACAGAACATTTCTTGACATTTAAAAACAGATGTAAACCATCAAGACACAATTCTGCGGCAGATAGGTATGACTGTAACATTTGAAATAGCTTATGAATGTCCTCTGCTGCTGAAAAAAATTGTGATGTCGTCCACACACATAAGTCTGGACGTCCTAGTGCCGTGGTACAGAGCTCATCAAGATATTGAGAAACACCAGGAAAAGGACGGCCCCTTGCGGCACACCTTTTGTTTGCACATATTTAGAAGACAAGATGCCGCTTTCGTAACAGTAAAAAGTTCTATTGAGTAACAATTTCGCTACCCATGACTGTTTATAGTTCGGGAAGTTAAGGTTGTGCAGCTGGTTGATTAATACTATATGCTCAACGCCGTCTGGTCGATTAACACTATATGCTCAATGCCGTCGTTTGCTTTTGCTATATGGAGAGTGACGAGCGCAGCATATTTTCCTCCACGCTTACTAATTTTATGCGACTTTCAAGGTCTACATGGGCCTGCCATATGGAGCATCCGGATATGAAGCCAATTTGCTATGAATTCAGAATTTCTCTCTTATTGATGACATTTGTTTCGACCGCTTAGGATACTCTCAATTACTTTTACAAAGTTTGAGGCTAACGCGATTGGCCTAATGTTATCCAGAACCTACCCTTTACTCGGAACTTTCAGTAGTGGTATTATTTTTGGTACTTTCCATTTCATTGGGAGCTACGCAATTCTTAAGGAATAGTTGATTATATCGAATAGGCACTATTGGCACTCTTTATAGATAATTTCCACATGAATGACGTAACTCTGTGAGGGCCCGGAGCCACTGGTGGCAAGTTAGATAACACCTGCGACAATTCATACCTAGAAACATCCGTGAAGTCCTCGTCACTTAGCGCATGTGAAGGAGGTGGTGATAGTTGGCTAGAAAAACGTTGCTAGAATTCCCTACCAATTACTTCTAGCGAAGCTTCTATTTCTTCGGCTGACAGAATGATAGAGTCTGCATTTATTGACTGCGGAATCATTTTCTTTTTACGTAGGATTTGATATAACGCCTTGCCTTTGTATTGTTGGAATTACAAAGATAATGCAACTTCCGCATGTCATAATCTTTTTCGACTTGAAAACTCTACGTTTAAAAACACATGCAACGAACTGGCAGTCTTTCCACTTTTGAGGGCTCTGATTGTACAAAAGCTTTTTCCGTGCTGCCTTCTTGCGTCTATAGTCTTTCGAGCAACTGTCATTTCACCATGCAGAATTCAAGCAATGATTAGCTGACGACACGACGAATTCAAATTTCTCACGGGAATTCTTTAATAAAAATATAAGCTCCGAGCCTTCGGCATCGTAGTATTATCTAACAGAGAAGACAGTGAAGACAGGAAGGAATCCTTAAATTTCGAGTAGTTTATATGCATACGAGTAATAGAGGCTGGTGAGGCTATCTGTATTTCTATTTCGAAAGTTATCGGTAAGTGGTCGCTATTTGTTGCGCAATCAACGACTGACCAAGGTGAAACATTAAGGTTGGAGCTTGCAAATGTTAAATCCAGCGCTGAAGAATTATGACTGCATACATATGTTGGGCTTCCCGAATTCTGACTCAAAAGTGTTATATATCTTGGGCCTAATGGCACAGCCGGCTGCCACACGTATCAGTTTTTACTCCCCATGTAATATGATGGGAGTTAATACCTGCTAGTAAAATATTTTCTCCACACGTGGTTATCAAAGTATCTAATGGCCGAGTGTCATGCACGCCTGAAAGAAAAAAAAGCATTTACTACTGACAAAACCTGCCCGGCTGGGAGAGATAAGCCTACGACCAAAATTTCGTATGCCGGGGAGAGGAACTCTAACATCAGTTTGGCTTTGTGTGCAAAGTTTATTCGAAATCATTGTCACTATTCCGCCACAACTTGTAGGGTGGTCTAGCCTGAACAAACGGTAATTCTTAAAATGAAGATTAGTATCAGGAGCAATCGAAGATTCTTGAAGTAAGAGTAAATGGGGATTTAGTTTATTACACAGGAAATAGAAGTCAGTAAAGCAGCAAATACAGAACGACAATTTCTTTGCATAACTCTCAGGGACGCTATTTTGGTGTAACAATTGTTGCGGAGATTACTTTCTGCACAATACTTTCTTCGAGTATGTTACTAGATGGAGTCTATTTGGGATTAGACTTAAGGAAACTTGAAACGTCATGGTTCAACGGGGACTGGCTTCGTTTCTGTGCCCGAGAATCAAGCTCAATAACAACAGAAACATTTAGGTCTAACACTTGATCTTGGTCAACATTTGTCATGCGCTCTGAGGAGCCTTGGATGTTATCCGCATTATTCACCTCCTCATTACATACTGCAGTAGCATCACTGGCAGTCAGTAATTTATTGGGCTCAGGACTACCCATAGCAGTTGGAATCAACTGCTAAGTAATTTGATTACTGAAAACTTGTGCTATGCAATCGCAGATGTTAGCAACCAATTGGTCCATAACTGTAGCCATAGCTCTTCCTAATGCTACCTCAACTGCCTGCGCAATATCAGTATCCTGACATGAATGACGTGCAGTAACACCAGCATAGCCATGCGCTCTCTCCTTTCAGCTGCAATGCCTTCCTTTCTAGAGCATCTTCTTCCGCCTAGGAATTCTAGAATTTGTACTTCATCATGGTGCATTGGGCACTCTGCGAAATCAGCTGCGCGATGTCCACCATACAAGCAACACAAGTCATCTTGGGCCTTACAATCTTGATCTTAGTGGCGTTCACCAAATCTACGACATCGACCCTTAGATTTGCAGCCACGAGAGCTATGTCCAAAGCTCTAGTAGTTCGCCATTGCTATGGACGGGACGCTAACTCATCTATTCCAAATACTAATGGCCCTGCTTTAATTTATGAAGGGCACGACGTACCTGTAAAAGTCGCCATCACTGACTCTGTGGCATACCATTTGTTCTCAACCAGTCGATTGCACCGGTATACTGCCACCACACCTGCCACCGACAGCTTTTCGAGCGTCTCCGCAGGGATTAGTAGTGCTTAACCCTCACGCACAATGCCTTTAGTGCATGCGAGATGTTGCGGTATATACGCACTCACTGGGATTGAAGGAAAAGAAGAATACTAAAGGAGATCCTCTACACAATGCTGATCAGGTGTTTGACATACAATGCCACCACGACCAAACTGCCGCACGTCGGTTACGCTCTGGATGTTTGGGGTCACGACATGGGTATGTTCCTATGTCGCCCTAGGGTAGTTCAGCTTAATGAAATGTCCACCCAATGGTACCAGAGCGACGAGAATATTGCTCACGCCACTGCGGAGAAACAAGTAAAAAGGTGAATCATCACTGTGTAGAGAGGCTGTCCACAGGGAACGATCCCGACCTGGAGAATTCCTCGACATCAATACAGCCTCAAGACTAGATCAAGAAAACAGAAATGATCCTCAAGACATAAAAGAAAACACGCGAAGCACTAGGCGAAAAATAAAAACTATCTGGTACATAGCCACTCAACCAGAATCGAGAACCGTCTAACCGGATCAAACGCCACTCTCAGACTAGTAGGCAACACCAAACTCACTGCCTTTTCTCGTGATGATATATACAGATGATCAAGATGTACAGAGGATGATGGTATGTAAAGAGAATGAAGAGTCATTCGCTCATCGCGCTCACACTAATTCCCACGCGTGGAGGAATCAGCCGCCTGGTCGCCTGAGAGTATTATGAAAAGCGTCGCGTGTAAGGCTTTAAACGAAATAAACGCACTATCCCTGTCCCTCAGCAACGATGATCAGGATTAGTGATGAGAGGAGACACGCACTAATTGACAGGAGATGCCTGTTCGACCACCGTGTACGGCCCAATGAAACGACTGATGAATTTGTTGCGTAAGACAGGGACGCGTAGTAGAGTCGATAGAAGAACTGCGTCATCAGGAGAAAAAGTCACAACTCGGCGAGACCAGTCATAGCGAAACTTTCAAGTGCCTTGAGAGAGGCTGGTGTTAACGTGAGCCAGGTGATAGCAGCGATAAAAATTCTTGATAGAAATGAGCTGTGACGGGTGCAGAGGCCGAAAGGGAAGAGACGTCCAGAGCGAAACTCGACGAGTGACCGTGAACGAAAAAAAAAATGGAGAAAAGCCGGTAGTGCGTCGAGCAGCCATATTGCAAACGAATGTCGCGAAGGGTAGGATTGCATCCCAGTTCGTGTGGTTGGGGTGAATGTACATGGCGATCATGTTCGATAAGGTCCGATAAAAGTTTCAGTCAATCCGTTGGTCTGCGGGTGGTAGCTAGAAGAGGTCTTGTGAATAGTGTTGGAGGCACGCAAAACTTGCTCGAAAATAGAAGAGAGAGACTGCCACAATCGCTCAGGAGAATGCATAGAGCTCCATGTGGCAAAAAGATGTGTTGAAGAAGGAAATCGGCGTTCACAGTGGCAGTCGCAGATGCTATGTAAGCTGTTTCTGCGTAGCTGGTAAGGTGGTCAACGGCTTTGACCATCCGACAATTCTCATTCGATGATAGAGGAAGAGGGCCATGCAAGTCGTTTCGAACGACTTTAAAAGGCGAGGTGGGACAAGGAAGAGGTTGCATTAAGCCATCCGGAGCAGTTGGTAATCGTTTTCGCCATTGGAAATGGACACAGGAGGCGACCTACTTAGGGACGGCTGAAGAGAGGCTAGGTCAAAACAAAGATATTGTATTTTATTGTAAGTATTGTCATAGCCTAGATGACTGGTGGTTGAATCATGGAAGGCTTCCAGAACTTAACGTTCCAGAGAACGTGGGATCGCGAGTGCCCACTTGTTGCCTTTGATGTGGTAAATGTAGTGAAATAACGCCACCGACAAACTTAAAATCTTGAGGTTCTCAACAGAGTCGGGCGTTTGGAGGTGTAGTAGAGCGGGTCAAGCGGTCAACAATAGTTCGGCAGTATGGGTCGACACGTTGTTGTGAAACAAGGACAGATTAAATGCCGGGTAATGAACTTAGCGCTGCGATTGAAGAGGTGGTGCCGTTTTGGAGTAGCGATGTTGAGTGGCCTCCGCTATCAAAGTACAGCGGAATAGAGCATCGGCATCTTGATGCTTTTTCTCAGATCTGTAGGTGACATCAAAATTGTACTCCTGCAAGCGAAGCACTCAACGAGCGGGGCAACCCGATAAGTTCTTCAGTGATGAAAGCCAGCATAGGGCGTCGGTAACGACAGTAAAGTGATGGCCGTGAAGATATGGTCAAAGTCTCTGTACTGCCCAAGGAACAGCAGCAAACTCCTGCTCGGTGGTGGTGTAGTTCTTTCCTGCAGCGGTGAGAACACGACTTGTGTAAGCAACGATGCGTGTTCGCGTGAGTCGTTGTCAAGCTGCAAGGGTAGCGCACCTAGAGCATGACTACTAGCGTCGGTGTGAAGAATGGTGGGGGCGCTTGGATCGAAGTGGAACAGTAGTGGATCCGACATGAGGGCTTGCTTGAATGCCGTGAAAGCACTTTCTCAGTCTTACGACCAAACTAAGGTGACGTTACTTGCGAGGAGTTGATGGAGCAGAGACGCAAGTTTCGCAAAGCCATTCATGAAGCGCCGTAAATAAGAAGCTAACCCAAGAAAGCTGCGCGGGTCCTTTAGATGTGGTGGACAAGTATAATCGAGGATGGCAGCAAGCTTCTCGGAATCCAGCTGAATTCCTTCTTTGCTCACCAGGTGGCTGAAAACCTTGATTGTCTTGCAAGCAAAAGGTATATTTCGTGATATGAAGCTGTAGACAGGCTTTTGCAAGGTATGTAGAGTCTTCGTCAAGACGTTGTACAAGCTGCGAGAACGTGGATGAAAACACTACTATGTCATCGGGATATCACAGACACGTTTTAGGAGCGAAGCTCCTTATGGCGTGGCTTGGGCGTCCCTCGTATGTAACAACCAGTGGCACATACCCGAAATAGGTATAACACTTGACCTCCAAGGTGGTGCCAGTGAGAGATTTCTTCTGTGCGTTGTTTAACAATGAAAATTAGTGCTCAATGTACATGCCAATGGCTGCTAATGGGGAATGAGAGACATGAGCATTCGGCTTTTAGTCAACGCGCACGCTGCGATCCCCATTAGCAGCCATTGGCATGTACATTGAGCACTATCGGACAAGAAAGGGATGCTACATTATACTCGCTGGGTGTAACCTCCTTAGCTTTAGAAAGGTGTAGCGAGCGTTGAGCCGCAGTGCCATGAATACAATGAACTTGTATATACCATGAATGAACTCAAGGTGGTTAAAAATGAGAAATAGATACGAAGCGCAAGCCGTAAGAAAGTAAAAGCCGAATTCTCTTATCTCTCATTTCTCATTAGCAGCCATTGGCATGTAAATTGAGCCCTATCTGACAGGGAAAGGTTGCTACGTTATACTCGCTGGGCGTAACCTCCTTGGTTTTCGAAAGGTTTAGCGAGCGTTTGGTCGCAGTGCCATGAATACAGTGAACTAGACTATACCATGAACTCGAGGTGGTTAAAGGTGGGAAGTGGACCCAAAGGGCAGGCCGTAAGAAAGTGTGCGTGTGCCACCTCTCGTTTAGTCCTTGGAATGTCTGCTGGATGGCGGTGCTTCTATATGGGGAATATATGATAAAAAGATGCGAGATGGTGGGACTTGGAGTGTTGAATAGATGAAGGAACGGACACACAAACAGATGCATGGATGGACGCATGAACGGACGCAGGGGCAGATGCACGAAAGAACGCAGAGACGGGCGCACAAACAGACGCATGGACGGTCACACAGACGGACGCATGGACGGACTAATGCTTCGCCACACTCTCCATCATTCACTTCGTGGATGTGCTGCCATTTTTTTCATTTCATGTCACGCAATACGCCATCTCTCATGCTTTCGAATGTGGCGGGATCATTACAGAGTCCGAAAAACAACACATTAAACTCGTACAACCCATCTGGCGTTGAAAAGGTAGTCTTCACTTTATCAGACTCTGATTTTGGTATCTGCCAGCAGCCGAACCTAAAGTCGAGGTTAAAAAAATACTCGGCACCCTGTATTGAATCCAGTGCGCCGTCGATCCGAGGGAGAGAATAAACATCCTTGCGCGTTATTTTGTTTAGCACACGGTAATCGACGCAGAAGTGAACAGTCCCATTTGAGGGCGAAGCTCCTTATAGCGGCACCCGTTCGTCCCTCGTAGTCGTAGTCGTAGTGTGTAACCAGTCTTACAATTTCACTTGCAAGGTGGTGCCGGAGAGAGATTTCTCCTGTGCGTTGTTGAACAATAAAAAATTGTAGCGTGCACGTTAATTAAAGCCGCATTCTCCTGTCTCTCATTCCCCATTAGCAACCTTCGGCATGTACAATGGGCACTATCTGACAAGAAAGGGTTGCTACGTTATATTCGCTGGGCGTAACCTCCTTGGTTTTAGAAAGGTTTAGTGAGCGTTGAGCCGTGGTGCCATGAATACAGTGACCATGAACTCAAGGTGGTTAAAGGTGGGAAGTAGGTACGAAACGCAAGCCGTAAGAAAGTAAAAGCCGAATTCTCCTGTTTCTCATTGCCCATTAGCAGCCATTGGCATGTACATTGAGAAACATCTGACCAGAAAGGGTTGCTGCGTTATACTCGCCGGGCGTAACCTCTTTCGTTTTAGAAAAATTTAGCGAGCGTTGGGCCGAAGTGTCATGAATAGAGTGAACCAGTATATACCATGAAGTCGACGTCATTAAAGGTGGGAAGTAGACACGAAGCGCAAGCCGTAAGAAAGTATAAAATATCATCATCAAACGCCGGAAGAAGAAAAAATAAGACTGCTTCTGGAGCGAGAGCGCGCTACCTCACTTCTTCTAATAAACCGTATTCGTTCGAAGCAGTCCCTGGTCTCGATCGTCTTAATAATGGTGTTGTGAACCAGGATACTACCTCCTCGCCGGCAAGAAAGGTCCACCTGCCACAGAGCAGCAGAGAAGAAAACGGCGGAAGAGCAGAGGATCAACCTGGATCGAGCGACGAGACCACGGTAGACAGTACGAGCATCAGAACGAACGATTGACAAGTAAGGAGTCATTGTTAACCGCCTCAATATGAGCAAAGAAGTGATAACGAAGAAAAGGCAAGCGCTTCGCTCCCAGATCACGCGACTGATTAACGCAGCCGAGCAGCAAATTGATGATGGAGCTAACCGGGAGCAGCTGCTTACAACGCAGGCGCAGATTAAAGCAATAAGTGACAGTCTCAAGAGCGCGAACGAGCAAATAGAAAAGTTTCTAACAGAAGACAATGACGAAGCTGAATTCAAAATCGTCATAGAGTACGACATGAAATTTACGACGATCTTATCTGCAATAGAAATCAGACTTCGACAGCCTGAACAATCGGATTCAAGCGATAGGACAAGGCAGGCGACGCCCTCAAGTACAGGACAAGAAGCAACGGAACTAGATAAGCTACCAAAGCTTAAAATGATAAAGTTTGGGGGAAAAACTTTGGAGTGGAACCGCTTTTGGTCTCAGTACGAGTCGGAAGTTCACCTGAGACCGAACATGAGCAGAGGACAGAAGTTCAATTACTTGTTAGCATCACTAACCGGAAAAGCTGCGGCTGCTATTGAAGGACTTCAGTACTCGGCAGAGGAAAATTATGATAACGCAATCAAAATACTGCTAAAAACTTTCACCAATCGAGAACATTCTATTGAAATGCACATGAATGAGCTATTGAGTTTGGAGAAAGTGAGGTCTGTTCAAGATACAGATGACTTAAATAGGCTAGTACAGAGAGTGCAAGTTAACATATTGGCACTCAAGTCACTATAAGTGGAAACCGAGAGGTATGCGCTGATGTTGTTACCGGTATTGAAAAGAGCAATTCCACCATAATTATCAGTGCAGTTCAAGTCAAAAAAGGCTATGAGAAACAGCTCAGCTTCAGAAAACGGCGAGCAAAACAGCGCAACGGGAAAAGCGTGCGAGGAAAAGCTGGACAGGCTTATGTTATTCATTAGAGAGCAAGCGGCTTTTCGTGAAGAAACACAACGTGAACAAGAGAGGGTAACTGCAAAACCAAGAGAGAACCGCAGACAGATGCGCACAACTTCAAGCTTCTATAGCTCAGCGGACAGAATATGCTTATTCTGGAAGCAGAAAAAGCCACGCAACCGAAAACTGTCCTAGGAGCATTCCAATGGATGAAAAGAAAGCTATATTTATCGAAAATAGAGCATGCTTCAGATGCACGCGACCAAACCACACTGCACGCATTTGCAAGGCCCAAGTAAAATGCAAGCAATCCAAGGGACGACATGCCACGTCAGTATGTAGAACGGTGATGCAGAAAACAAGGGCAGAACTGGTCTCAACAGCGCAAGCCGAAGCGACGACGTCGACGCTACAAGCAACCGAAAATATCAAGCATAAGTTTGTGCTTTTGCAGACGGCTGTAGCGTGTGTAGAAGGAGAAACATGTGGCTGACATTCCCGTTTTTATAAGACAGCGGAAGTCAACGTTCATTTATTGAAGCGGGATTAGCGAAAGAAATTGGTGCGAAGGTGTTGCGTCGCGAAAGGCTGACGATTGGTTCATTTGGAGGAGACGAAAAGGTCCAACTAATGAACGCGGTGCAAGTGACTGTAGGATCACGAGAAACAAGCGCGACAACAGTGATTGAAGCGTTACAAGTAGACGTTATCTCGCACAGTTGTATACCCACTCCAACTAAGAAACTCAGCGAGAAAATGAAACAGCTAAATATGCAAGTGGCTGATCACAGGACCAAGACGACTGCAACAGATTCTGTAGAGCTACTGTTCGGCTCAGACTATTATTGGGAACTCTTTACTGGTAGAACTCAAAGAATCGAGGAGAGACTGATGGCTGTATAAACTATACTGGAATGGGTACTGCAAGGGCCGTCAGAGCAAAGCAAGAGAAAACTAACAGATAATCAAGCAGTCAAGGTTCTGAAGGTCGAAGCTGCGGAGACAGAACTCCAGCAAGAGCTACAGAAATTCTGGAGCCTGGAGTCAATGGGGATCACAAGAAATAGTTTGGATAACACCGGAAATGAAGTGGTTGAAGAATTCGAGCGTAACATTGTACAACAAAACGGTCGCTATCAATTCAGCTTGCCATGGAAACAGGACGTAAACTTGGAAAGCAACAAGGAAAATGCGATAAAAAGACTACAGCAACTGACTAAAAGGCTGCAAAAAAATGAAGACATGCTGTATCGCTACAACAAAGCTATATCAGAGTATATGGCATTAGGAGTCGCAGGGGAGGTCCAAGAGCCATCAGAACAGCCAAATGCACTTTGGTACTGCATGCCACATCATGCGATCATTAGAGAGGACCGAGCCCCAACAAAGGTTCGAGTAGTGTTTAACGCCTCATCACGTTCTCGAAAAGGCATGTCTTTAAACGAGAACCTAGAGACAGGACCCAATTTGAATGAGGACATGCGATCGCTGCTCATTAATTTCTGAAAATAAAAGGTGGCGTTAGTTGGAGATGTTGAAAGGGCATTTCTACAAATCTCTATACATGAAGAGGATAGAGATGCGATGAGATTTTTATGGTGGAAGCATGACGCTGAAGGAAGGTCAATGAATGAAATGCAAACATGGCGCATACAAGAGTAACGTTCGGAACAACACCAATCACGTTTATACTGGCAGCTACAATTAAACACCATTTGAAACAAGTGGAAGACCAGTTTCCTGATACAAGGAGACTGCAGAAAGCGATCTACGTGGATGATGTCATTTTGGGAGCAGCAACGCTTGATGAAGCAGTTAAGTTGTACAATGAGGCAAAGCAAGTGTTCAGAGAGGCAGCGATGAATTCGAGAAAGTGGACATACAATGAAGAGCGATTAAACAAAATAACTGATGAAAACAAAAGAGACAATTCTCACATACATATTACTCTATAGGATTTACAATGCTTCTGGGCTTGATATGGAAACACTCTAAGGACATGATTTTCTTCCCTATGAAAAAGTGAAATTTTTTAACAGATACAACGCACTTGACAAAAAGGGCTATGTTACAAACCACAGCGAACATATTTGACCCACTCGGTTTGTTGTCGCCATTCACAGTACGCGCGAAAATAGGACTGCAGAGACTGTGGAAAATGAACGTCACGTGGGACGACCAGCTCCCTAAAGATGAATGCAACAAATGGAAGAACCTTATGTCTGAAGCGGAGGACTTTCGAGTTTTAGAAATCCCACGATGCTACGCAAGCAAGAATCAACCAGTACAAGCATACAAGCGGCATGTATTTGGCGACGCGAGCCCATTAGCATACGGAGCGGCATCATACTTGATAGCAGTATACCACAATGGAAGCAAAGAATCAAGGCTGGTAACAGCAAAAAGCCGCGTAGCTCCAAATAAAGAGCTGACATTGGCGCGACTTGAACTGATGGCAGTGGTGGTAGCATCAAGATTATGCGTCTACATCAAAGGTCACTTCAACGAAAGTTTTCAGAAAATACACTGCTGGACGGACTCAATGATTCTGCTGCACTGGATCAAGGGAACAAGCAAAAGAGATCTGTTTGTTGCCACCAGAATCGCAGAAATTAGAGAAAAAAACACTTCAAGCAAATTGGTCATTCGTTCAAAGTGACGACAACCTTGCTGACCTACTTACACGAGGAATAAGCGAAAAGGCATTGATAACGTCAAAATTATGGTGCAACGGTCCCGAATGGATAACATCACTGGAAAAGAACTTAGTAAGCATACTTGGCACAAATACAGACTTGGAAGACCAGCATAAAACACAATGTCACCAATGCATGGGAAGAGCCGAAATTGCGCCAATCTTGGAAATCGAAAGGTATTCATCATACGGACGGCTTATAAGAATGACAGCATGGGTGTTCAGATTCATAAACAACACAAGAAAGGAAAATCACAAAGAGCTGTTGACAGGAAAAGAGGTAACAAATGCAGAGAAATACTGGATAATACAGACCCAATTATCACTGAGACAAACAAAAGGTGAGGCCTATTCAAACAATCGATCATTTGAAATTAATGGACACAAAGTCTACCTTTATGACGATGGAATCATCAGACAGAAAGGACGATTGCAGTGCAGCCAAGAATTCAACAAGCACGTAATAGTAATTCCAAAGGATGAGCATTTCACGGAACTGCTAATACGTCACGTGCATAAAATGGTATCACACGGAGGAGTTCAAGTGACGCTAGCGCAACTTCGAACTAAGTTCTGGATATTTCAGGGTAGACAAGTAGTGAAAAGAGTTCTAAACAAATGTGTCGCCTGCAAGAGGCATAACTCCAGACCGGTGACTTAAGACATACCTCCACTTCCGGCAGACAGAGTCACTGAAGCAGAGCCATTCAAAGTTACGGGAGTTGACTTCACAGGACCTCTTTACGCAAAGGACAAGTACCAGATTGTGAAGCAATGTGTACTAATATTCACGTGCGCGGTAACAAGAGAAGTACACTTGGAAGTTACCAACGATTTGTCATCTTCAAGTTTTCTATAAGCATTCCGACGATTTACAGCTCGACGGGGAATACCAGCACTAATATACTCGGACAAAGCCAAAACATTTATAAAAGCTGGAAAGGAAATCAACAGAATGCTCAAAACAATTAAAAACGAGGTCCTAAAGAATTACTGCAGTGGCCAACAAATTCAATGGAAAACAATAGCCGAGTACTTGCCATGGTGGGGAGGATTTTACGAGCGCCGCATAAGAAGCTTGAAGACGTCAATGCGAGAAATAATATCGAAAAGCACAGCTTCGGTAGAGGAGCTACGCACTATTGTAGCAGAAGTTGAAGGAACACTCAACAATCGACCATTGACTTACGTATATTGAGAACCTGACGAGCCAATGGCACTAACGCCGGCAGACATTATAGGTGGACGGCGACAGCTTCAAGACAGACAATCAAGACTGTACAACGGTGACATTGAAGACGCATGGCGACGCAGATGCAAACTCGTGCACGCTTGGTGGAAAAGATGAAATCAAGAATGTATCAAGGAAATAGGAGCTACGGTCAAAGCCAAGACACGGCAAGCAAAACCACTCTCACAGAATGACATCGTGTTGGTTGAGGACAAGGCTCCAAGAACATTTTGGAAAATGTGCCGGATTTAAAAACTCTACCCTGGGCGAGACGGAATAACAAGAGCTTGTCTCCTTCGCACAGGCAAAAAAGAGCTTCTAAGAAGATCAGTGAACCACATATACCCAATGGAAGGTTGTTTCAAATAGCCCGCGAGAGCTTATCACATTTCAACTTGGGCGGGCCAGAGCCTATAAAATATCATCATCAAACGCTGGAAGAAGAAAACAGAAGACTGCTGCCTGGAGCGAGCGCGCACTACTTCACTTCTAATAAACCGTATTCGTTCGAAGCAGTCCCTGGTCTCGATCGTTTTAATAGAAAGTGTGCGTGTGCCACCTCTCGTTTAGTACTTGGAATGTCCGCTGGATGGCGGTGCTTCTATATTGGGAATATATGATGAAAAGATGCGAGATGGTGGTACTTGCAGTGTTGAATAGAAGGACGAACGGACACACAGACAGATGCATGGACGGACTCACGGATGGCTGCACCGACAGATGGACGCATGGACGAACGCAGGGGCGGATGCATGGATGAACGAAGGGACGGATGCAAAGATAGACGTGCGCACGCACGGACGGTCGAAGGAACGCACGGATAGTCACATACATGGACACATAGACGGATGGAAGCAAAAACGAATGGACGGACGGATGCTTCGCCCCACTCTCCATCATTCACTCCGGGGATATGCTGCCATTTTTTTTAAACGAGAACTGGGGAACACCAGGAACTCGAGAAAGGACGTATTATGTTGCGTCGTAGCATGTATGAGACGTTTTCCTCGATTATCTTCCGTTTTGCCTGAGACACGCGATATGGACGCTGATGTACAATACGAGAGCCGTCAGCCTGGATGCTGTGAGTAGTGGTGGTAGTCATGCTGAGGATGGACGAGTTCACGTCAAATAGAGAACGGTGTCTATTCAACAGGTATAGCAAATCTTCAGTTTGAGCAGCTGTTAAGTCAGTGCTTATGGTTGCCAAAACAGGTTTGGAAGAGGCATTGAATTGCAGTGATGGTGTCTTTGGGACATCGTTGTGGTTGTTGTTCGGAAGAGTAACAATCGCCACATGCTCACTGTCAGCCGTGCAAGATACTGTTGAGGCACGGGCGTGCAGTACAGATACGGGGGTTTGATTTAGGCGGTAAGGTAGGTAGACCCATCGAAGGAGCGAATAAGCCCTGGTGTGATCAAAATGCCCCTACGTAGAATATGCCCGTAAAAGAGAATCAGTATACGTCACCATCCACAATGTCGGTGCACTTAACACTTATAATTTCTTCGACATATCGCCGAAGTACATAACCTGAAGTGGTGACAAGGCGAATACGTCCATAGTTTTCAAGCGGCGAAGAGTTAGTGGCATTTCGATGCAGGGGGCGCTGCTGACAAGATATGAAAGCAGACGCTGAAGACAAGAAATCTCACTCCAGAATGAGAGCGTGCGTGCACTCACGAAATACCCCGAAAACGATGTGATGACGAATGCCTTCTACGCAGACACGAACGGTACACTGTGCAAGTGTAAGAACGAGCGCGTTGGTCGCCGCACAGAGACGTGGGCCGCCAAAATTCGTGGTCACTTTTTAAAGGCGTGAGCAAAACTGAGCTTAATAATCGAAACGCCGCGTTAGTGTCTACAAGGGAATAAACGCGTACATTTTTCACAAACACTACTACCAAGTTCGATAGGCGCTCTGGAGGAATTGTTGCTGTTCAGTGAATGCAGTTTCGCCTCCTAAAACTGCATTGAAGAGCTTTCTGCATGGGCGTTAGTGGACTAGGAGGCGCTCCGCAGAGGCGACACTGAATCTAGCGAAGTCGACATGCGCGAGACGTACAGGAAATATCAGGCATGTCAGCATGGTAGGTGGGCGATAGTAAACAGTAATAAGACGAGCGGGAGAATGGCCGTGGATAGTTCATGGTCGGACGCAAGCGTCGATGTTCTCCAGGAGCGTAGTCCGTCGCTTGTCTTCTTGGCGCCTTCGACGAAACCAGGTGATATGTCCTCGATAGCCACAGTAGTAAGATTGGCCCAGGGGGGCGCTGAGGGGCGTTGTAAGGTGGTGTACGCACTGGCGGTGACAATGTAGCCACAGGCGTATGGTCTGTTGGTGTAGGCACAGAAACGGTGGGTGTGGCAGAGGGCGCGGTAACTTCGGCACACGTGGGTGTCTGGCGCATGCAGGGACAGTAGGAACATGTCGTACGCGATGTGGACGCGATCTCTTGTCTAATCAGGTCTCGCAAGCCATCTTTTGCAGAAGGGAGAATAATTTCTGCTGCGCAGGAAGAGTAGCGCCTGTGAAGCTCTTCATGAACGATGTCACCAATAGGTGCATGCAAGTCGAGGGTTGCAAGGAAACGAATGTCCGTGGCATCGTAACAGACGCGAAGAGACAAGCTCGTCAAGTCGCTAGCAGATGGTCATCATGTCCTGGGTGGTGGGAGAAACTTGCGTGGCGAGGGCATTAAAGGCGAAAGTGTTGATGCCTTTAATAATGTGGCAGATTCGGTCATTTTGAGACATGATGAAGTTAACACGCTTGCACAGTGCAAGGACATCCTCAATATACGAGGTGTAAGATTCACCCGGCAGCTACGTACGCTCCGCGAGCTTCTTTTTTGCTGCCTCAGCGCAAACTGTAGGGGCACCAAAGATTTCACGAAGCTGCTGTGCGAAAATGTCCCAGTCGAGACGATACGGGTGGTGGTTCCTGAACCAAGTTTTGGCGACAACGTACTAGTAAAATGGGACGCTGCGCAACTTCTGTCAATTGTCTCACGGGTTCAAATCGCTGACGAGGTCGTAGTTCTTAATTCAGTTTTCTAAATTATTACCTGCAAGACCGGTAAACACAGGTTGGTCATGCAGGTGAATGTTAGGCAGAGTGGGTGATGATGGCTCCAGTAGGACGGCAACGTACGATGGGACGGGGTTTTTTTGCACTGCCATGACAGAGAGTTGTATGCGACGACCCGAGCAGAGCTCCAGCGAGAACGGGCTATAAAACTTGGGGGAACGAAACGCTCCGTTCACCACTTGTGAGGAACCAGTTTATTCAGCCAGGCTCGAGCTAAGCCACACTCGTGATGATATTTACAAATTTTTAAGATTTACAGGTCCTAGTCATATGTAAATAGAATGAAGAGTCATTCGATTGTCACGCTTACAGTATTCCTTCTTTCAACGTGCCCACAATCGGTCCAGAAGCTCGTCTCTGTATATAACCCTTCTTCGCAAGTCATGTGTGGTAGAACTAGGCAAACAGCCGCTTGTGCTTGCTGGTAATCCCATAACACCCTTGCCCGTGAGGAAGTGCTGTGGTATCAGTGCCTCTTTATCCTCGGCGTCCTTTCAGAGTTGGGTCCGAGGGCAGCCGTTGACAATCGTTCTCACCTCCGCCGGTAGAGCGACGTAACTGAGAATGCTTCGTTCAAGCAGCACTTGAGCGCGTCCTTAAGTACTCGTACGACTCGTACGACTCGCCCTCCGAAACCTCCCACCATGGGACTCATTCGGTGATGAACTTAAGCAGCACGCTCGTGCAATGTTGGCCCCGCCGCAAAAAAGTTCAGCTACGCGCGCCATCTTCCACCTTATTGGTGGTGAGTCCTCTTGCACCAGAATAACGTCGCCGACCTAAAGTCACAGTGGTTTCTTGGGTGCCGCTTCGTGGGCCAAACGTGGAAGCAACAAATACTCCTTTCTACAACGTCTCCAGAGATAATCCGTTAGTGCTTGAAAATGTCGCGCTTTAAGTGAATTGACCTTGAGGAGTGACACGGCGATGAAGAAGGGCTTTGCCGATGACAATGAATCTAAGCGAGGTGGTGGTTTGTCTTGTGGGGAAAGCCGTCCCTTAAACTGTAGTGTGTGGATGACTTTGCCGTCACGTTGTTGGCGATCTTTGAGTGAAAGTGGGCGCCTTTGCTTTTAATGTGTTGCTTGTAGTATGAGGAGTCTGACCTCGGTCTGCTTTTATAGACTCGCGAGGTTTTCTGAAAATTTGTGCGCTTCTTGGGAGTAGTGTTTGTCATCTGCGTGTTGCATCTGAAGCTTTTGTAGGTGCTGCGTGGTGATTTTCTGCTGGTGCACTTGAGTGTTCACGCAGTCCTTCACTTTTTCTTTGCTTGGAGGTCCATCCGATCTGCTTGAAGGCTCTGAGGTCCACGATGATTATTTTTCCTCTTTAGTCGAAGACGACGATGAAGCCGATGCGACATGGTTCTGTCTGGTGGTAACCTCACCAAGTTCAGATTTCTCGGCGCTCATTGAGGGCAGCAGAGGTTCGTTCACGTGTGCTGTTGCTGGTAGCACATTGGCAGTGTCCGTCATGGCATCACGGACGACGGCGTACATTGAGCTGGCGTTTATTAGAGCCATGTCGGTGCGTTTGGAGACATCGCTGCACGATACTTCCGGCGGATGGTCGATCGCGGCGTGTCCCGCTTCACGAGAGTCCTAGTTTCCGTCGGTTCCTGGACGAGGCCCATGGCGTAATTCTGGAGCTGCGGCGTGTAGCGCTTGTACAGCCAGAGCAGGTTTCTGGCGCGAGGCGCTATCTCTTTGTGGTATTTGGCAGTGTCGTAGAGGGTCGTGGGGTCAATGTACTCGCTTGATTGAAGCTCGTAGCAGCGCTGATGCAAGCCGTACCGATCATAGACTTGCTTAGGCTGGGTACAGATGCTACCGCAAGGGTCAGGCTTAAAGAGCAGGTGAGGCTAGTAGTAGATTTCCCCACGTTGGTGTTCACTAGGCCAGTTCTGCAGGTGCACGGGGCCACGCAATGGGCAGTACGTCTGTTTGCCCTCTTTATTTCAGAAGAACTGTCTTGACGAGGTGGGGTTCAGGCCGTGAGAAACCAGGACTTTGTAATCGATTTGAATGGTGCATTTGGGGCTCCCGTTGTTGGCCCTCGATCTCTGCACGCCAGACCTTGCGGATGAGTCCTCGCACCGAAGAAGCGTGTGAGTAGGCATAGGATCCTCCGGCGTGTAGCCAAAACTTGTTTGTTGCATGTGTAGTTGGCGTTGGAGACGTGAGAAGCGTCGAAAGCGAAGTCACAGCCTGGGGCGATGACGAAGTGAGAGGAGTCGTGAGAGCGGTCGACGGTGAAGTCACTGCCCGCGGTGAAGTTGAGGCCAGAGGGATCGAGAGGCCAGTCGAAGGCAAAGTTGCGGCCTGCTGTGACATCGAGTTAGAAGGGGTCGAGAAGCAGGTGGCAGGTGAATTCACCACCTCCTGCCACGACGAAGTGAGACGAGTTGAAAGGCTGCTCGAAGGCGAAGTTGCGGCCTGCTGCGATGTCGAAGCGGGAGGAGTCCCCGGTACCTGATGCAAAACAACGGCGTACTCTCCAGACGGCATACCAATGCCTTCTAAACATCTCGTCCTGAACTGTATTTGCTCGTACAGGTCGCGCAGCCTTGATACTTACGACGCTGACTCGGACGGGTTTGCGGGAAGTTAGGAGGTGGTTTGTTCTTCGACGAGATCTTTACCTATCAGTGGAAACCTCAGCCGCGACGTCACAGTTCCTCTCAGTTAAGCGTGTTTTATCGCTGTGTCGTTTTATACCGCTCGCCTCTAGCGTTTCGGCATGTGTGGGTTTAGGGTATGAGTAAATGAAGATACCAAAGTGCTCTCAAAGTCCCAGGAGCTCACGGTTCTCGCTGCTAAAGGCAAAGAATTGAAGCTTTGGCAAGGCGTCCAGTACGCCAGGTGCTCGTAGCCTAAGGTGTTCTGTGAAGTTGTGCCTGGTTGCGTCCGAGCGGGTAGCTCCCATTGAGTTGCTGGATTCGTCACTCGTACCCGCGTGCCTCGGGTGGTTGGCTTTCAAAACGGTAGAGTCATCCCGTGCACGCGCGTTCATCGTAGATCGGAGCCTCCTGCTGGCTTTCGTGACCTTGTCGTGGTTATCCAGAGTGCCCATAACTTCGTAGTCAAACTTCTGACCGTCAAGGGCGTCGGCGATTCGTTTGTTTAGTGCGGCAAGAGCTGAGTCCTTGTGGCGAAGCCCACGAAGCCTGAAAGTCAGTTGAGCATGGTACAGTGCCTTGCACAAAAAAGTGGCCGGCCTTGAAAAGGATTGAAGAGGTGGCACCACGAAGAATGCTTTAATGTCTGCGTAGCTTGTCCATCCTGGGTACGTATCGGTGTGGAGGATGTCGGCCTTCTCCCCCCGAGTTTGGGCACCAATGCGTTAAGGCCGTGAAGAGTCTGACACCAGCATTCCCTGATAGAATCCTTTCTGTTCTTCTCTTTTATTGCGTTCTCATGTGCAGCCCCGCCCTGCGTTCGTTTGTTCGCGTGTCTTGTGTTCTGCGTTGTGCTTAGCTCCGCCATTATTCCCGATGGACTGATCACTATCTACTTTAAATGCGAAGGACTCCTTACCATGTCCTTTTGGTCATCTCGTTAACCTGCCTTAAATAAATGTTGTTATGGAAACATAGTATTATATGCTGAACGCAAAAAAATGATTTTGCCATGGTAATACTGACATGACATGCGCTCACTATAGCAATATAACCTGATGTTTTTATTACATGTTCTTGAAGCATTCGCTGCCGCCTTTATATATGCCGATACTGGTATGGCATGGTATAGGACTGTGATGAACATAAATGGTAGATTTGAACATGCATGTCATCAAATGCGTTGCATGTACGCCTGGACTTATATGACACGGTCTTTGTCCTCTCAAGGCATTGTCAATCACCGCATATATTTCAATACTGCAACGCCATAACCCAATTTATGACGAAACAAAGTGGCAGGACACTCATGACATACATGCAACACGAAAATAAGGACATGCACGAAATCTTTATAATTGTTTACATCAAGTGGCGTCGGCTAATTAGCAGCCGTTTTGTTAATTTTATACATAACTTAATTGGTGTAATTAGACAATAGTGCGTGAAAAACCTACTGGAGAGGTTGTAACGTAAAATTCGTGCCAACTGTTGCAACCTAGTAACGGAACTACTTGAAGAGTTACAGGCTCTTTCGAAGAAGAGGAAGCTGAGGTGGCTTCCTGTGCACGCGCACATGGGCGGTGCAGTACTTTGGGTTCAGCATCGACAAAAAATGGACGTGTTCCTTTTATGTCTAGAAGACCAGTTCTTTCGCTTCATTGTTGGAGCTGAAACTCCAGACTGCCCTTCGAGAGGCCTCTTCACGTTTCGGCTATAGCGAATGCGGACCACCTGCACAAGTAGAGTGGTGCACTCAGGACTGGAGAGGTATGCGAGCCGTAACGCATCTAGCGCATTTGCTGCTGCAGACGGATCCCGACGTCTCGGAAGTTCACGTGCACTTCAACTACCTCAAGGGCAAGGAGTCTAATTTGTCAAGACTCGATAACGCAATTTTTCTGCTCACGGATGAAGACAGTCTAGACTACAAAGGGGAATCAGCACAAGATTATAGCGATACAATAAGCATCGAACGTGCTAAGCACTGACTGCTAGCCCACCAGCAGGCTACCAGGACGCATCCTGAAGGTCCTGAGTTCGGAATGAGCAGCTTAGACCTCGCGAACTCCATCGATGTTTCAAATCAAGTTAGACAACAGCAGAAATTCGGTTCATTTCGGATATTAAAGATACCTAACTACTTTGACGGGAACCTACGGGAACGGCAGGCCTTTTGGGATCAAAAAGACGCAGTGATCCAGCAAAACGGCGAGATGCCGGGCATTCAAAAGCTACAGTACTTATTCACGCGCTTGATCGGCACCGTGAGGCGATCCATTGAAGCTAATAAATAGGCTGAGCAGAAATTAGACGTCGCCACAAACGCAAATAAATGAGAAGAGTTACTGATAAATGTTAATGAAGCCTTGGCGACCAGCGCTTTGCCGATGACATTGAATTGGTGAGTAACTAAGGGGTCAAATTGCAATTTTTGACAAGGGTACAAAAAGGTCTGAAATTGTTCTACAGAAAGCGAAAGTAATGTACAACAACCTCGGAAGATAACACCGCTTCGAGATAGGTATCAGTGCACTTGAAATTGTAAAAGAGTATGTCTATTGGGACGGGTAGTAAAAGCGAAGCTGAACGAGAATATCGAAGTAGTTAGAAGAATAAAAATGAGGCAATGAGGTGCTGCGCATTCAGAAAGCATTCTCAAATCATAACTGGCAGATTGCCACTGTCCCTGAAGTGGACAGTAAATAACTGCTGAATCTTGCCAGTACTTACACGCGCAACGAAAAATTGGAGGTTTACAAAAAAGGTGCAGCTTAAATAAAAACGAAGCCATGAAAGATGGAAGGAAAGATGATAGGTGTAACCTTAAGAAACAAAAAGATCAGAGTGATTTAGGGAAGAATCCGGAATTAAGGATATATTATTCCTGAAAAATAAAGAAATGGACAATTTCCGAACATGTAGCACGTAGGCGGGATAACCGCTGGTCAATCAGGGTAAGTGACCGGATTCCCAGAGAAAGTAAACGCACGAAGGGAGACAGAAAGTAGGGTGGGACGATGAGAATAAAAAGTTCGTAGGTGTAACGTGGCAGCAGTAAGCACAAGACCGAGTAGACTGGCGGAACATGGGAGAAGCCTGACGATAGCTGTAGCGCGAGAACAGAACAGCGTGAAAGGGACAAGAAGGAGACGAGCGCTAACTTCTGACTGCGTTTATTGCGCAGAGCGTGAAAGCATATAGACGAGACAGTAACCATCTGACTAAAACCATGTGGCACAAAGAGCAATGCATGGGCAGGGGAAAAACACAAGCAAACAAAAGGGCGAAAAGGGTTAAAGAAATATCTATTATGAAACGAAACAGAAAAGTAGAAGTAAAAGTAAAAAACTGCATATTTCTGCAAGTGTCGTCGAAAGACGATAGTGTTTTGTTGTCACCAGGTGAAGCGAGTTTCCTTCACTCCGGTGACGTTTCGACAGATTGGAGGCGTGCCAAGGTAACACCAATCAGAAACGAGGTTCCGAACATAACGTTGCAACCTACCGACCAATTTTTTGACAAGTTCTTGTTGTAAAACGCTGCACAAGACTTTGACTACTCCCCTAATGAGGTTTGTGGAACAAAATGGCATATTAGGCAAAAATCAGCACGGATTTCGGCGAGGATACTCTACTATTACAATTCTTACAGAACTTAAACACAAAATTAGTCAGTGAATTGATGAAAATGGTGAAATAGACATCATATTTATTGATTTTAGAAAAGAATTTGACAAAATATCACATAGGAAATTGATTATGAAATTATGTTGTCTCCTCGGTGACAGTCAACTACTAAAATTGACAGAGGGGTATTTGTCAAACAGAGAACGCTATGTTGAAATCAATAATGTTCGAAGTGTCAATAAACCGGTCTAATCAAGTGTGCCGCAAGAGTCTGTTTTAGGCCCTTTTCTTTTTTATATTAGTTACTGATACGGGAGAAGGTTTCTCACAGGGAATAGCTATAAAACATTATTCAGATGATACAATCATGTATGCAAGGATTTGCTCTTCGAACGACCAACTGGTACTTAATAACCACCTACGAAAAATAGTGCTTGGTGCAACGAGTGGCAAATACAACTGAACGCATCCAAAAGCGTTTTCAAGCGCAAGACACAAAAAAAGCCCGCTATCTTTTTCTGTACAGCATTGAAGGCGCACTGCTAACTAAAGGTAAAGATGTTAATTACCTAGGTATTCCTCTTTTACACGACACGAACTGGCGATACATGTCGATGATGTATGTTATAGAGGCATGCGCAAACTTTGGTCGTAACGAAGAAAACACATCATACTAGAGAAAACAACCTCATCCAGGACAAAACATTGGAAACATATTACACCAATCAACCACAAAACAGATTTATTCAAGAATTCTTTTTTAGTTCGGAGCATTGATGATTGGAATCGGTTACCTGAAAACATAGTCGAATGTTCCGATCTACAAGCTTTTCAAAAGGCTCTGTTGGAATAGTTGTGAACGATTTGCATTGCTTTAGGATTCGTTCGCCCTTCAACCGTCTTGTCGGTTACCCGTTGCCTGAATATGTTGAATGTACTCTATCACTTCAAATATTATTTTTTCCTTTCCTTTGGTGAGTTATACGGGATGTATTCGAACCTGTTAGATTACATACAATGGCGAGCTGTACGGGTTGTTTTCTAATATGATTTCACGTTTTATTTTCATATTTTGATATGTTGCGCAATCCTTGAGTGTTCTGTGTTAAGTTATTTTAGCATGTACTACGTTTGCAGATAAAAGTTATGTAACACCAACTTGTACCACAGTTTTGCAGGTATGACCCACAGGTGATTGACACTTTTAGTCTAATCAGGTATGGCGAGAACAGACATTGGTAGTTCCAACGCGAGAGCGTCAAGAAAAAGCGTTCGTAAGCAGCAGTGCACCCACAAATAGGAAGTATAAATATCAGGGCCTCAGCATCAATTGAACCCCAGTTTCTGCATGGCAATGAAGTGTTTTACCACAGAGCCATGCCATGTCTTGGTACTGCTTTGTAAGACTACACTATGGTGCCGTAATGATGATGAAACGTTAATTGTGGTTGCAATGCTAGCTATCCAGTTTTATAAATATCACATATGTACAGCTCTGGTACAGCCGTCTCGTCGGGTTAACGTCATTTGTAGTTAAGTGGGATCCACGACAGTTGATTTATGGAACAGTGTCTCGGGCTACCATCCGCGCAAGCTAAAGCGCTTCACATCAGCTTATCGCTTCTGGTGTAGCTAGTACTTATGTTCCTGTTAGCAGTATCGCACAAGCGCAGACATAATTATACGCAACTGTCGAAGATATGTCTCTGTGGCCTTTGTACATAATTATCGTCGTTTGATAATTCATCACGCAATAAAAAAATTACTACGCGGTCTCCTCCCCTCCGAATGCTTTGCATAACATCGATTCCGAAGCAACGTTGGATCTTTAGGTTTTTTCGAATATTCTTGTCTCATAACCTCTTTCGAGACATGTTAATGCCATGCTAATATATGTAACCACTCAGGTATTTTCTGCTATATACATGTTTCGCTTGCCCATGTTCGTTCGCTATTGTTGCCTTGAAGTGTTTCGCTACCATATTCGACTTTGGACAGTAGGTCCCGATGCAGTCTCTCTACTATGGCATCTATGCCGATATATTAAATGCTTGTAACTTTACTAAGCTTTTATAATAAATCATGACTATGAGTCTGCGCTCCCTCTGCTGTCGACAGGAGGCGAGCTATGGTCGTCGCAGCCCCAACACAAAGTGAAAGTGAAACCCTAAACTGACCCACAGCAGACAACATCAGAAGCCGGGCAGACGGAGGCGACAAACGCGCGGCAAGCTTTAAAAAAGAAAGCATAAAAAAGAGCATGCAGGGAGCACATGTCACGCAATGAATGTCTACTCCACGGAACAGATGTCTGGCAAGATCCCCTCTTCTAGGAAGCGAGAGCGAAAAGAATGGATTTCTCCTCATCTCACTCTCATTCAATGCGCTTCTTTCTTTTTTCTATCTTTGAGCCTCTGGCTCTTTCTACATACTGCAATGTCGAAGTAAGCTAGCGAAGGGAAGCTAAAGATAGCCTTGTGAAAAATATCTGCGTGCAGTGATCTTTCTCGAATTTCATGAGTCATCTATAGCTCAGCACTTTCTGAAAATTCGCAACAAGGGGGTAAGAAAACATCAAGTTCACCTGCATCGCTCAGCCCGAATTGTCTCGAATTGCAGTGCATATATAGCCGAGCAAGGCCCAATGTGTCTTTGGATACTGCTAGGCAACTTCACAAGCAGGAACACTTGCGATAACAGAGTGGGACAAAACACCGTTTGAGAATGAACATGCCGCACTGGTAGGCGGCAAGCAGACGACGCAGGAAACAATGCACATAGGCGCGCTTCAGCCGGTGGCCACCATGCAGTGACTCCGCCTAATCTCCGTGTAAACAGAGGATGTTATTGTGCTGTTTTCGGTGTACTGCGGTAACTTTGATATTAATCTCTCCGCCAGAAGGGGCAGAATTTGCAGTCTTGAGATTAGCACGAACCTATCGATAAGTTTATTGTTGAAAACAGTTCAAAATCAACATCGAGAATAACTAACACAGGACCAGTGTTGACAGCACTCCATGGTCTCGTGTGTACTAGTGTCCCCTTTTCTTCGCGCTGTTTTCAGCTATACGAATTCATACCTAATGGCTCATATTCGCTCTCTTTCAGCTTACCTTGATTAGGACTGTGTCAAAAAATAAACCAACCCTCAAAAATTCTTTCCTTCGCTGATTCAAAATGAGGATCTCGTTCCGGCAGACTTGAACTTTCAAGGAAAAGTTTCAACTTTATTTTACACATTAATATAGAACATAAAACAGAACACCATACATTAGAAGTTAACAGACGGTGATCGAAAATAACGAGCCTACAGGTGAGCCCGAGAGTGCCAAATAGACTTTTTAAATAGGATCTGTAGTTTGTGTCCTAAAAACACATTATGATTATGAGAGACACCATTGGGCTTTTCCATGTGGTGTTCTTTAAGAGACATGCGCCTCTAACACTTTGCCTCTGCAATGGTCGGCATCAAAACCAGCACGAAACCTCTGTTGCATCGAAGCGGACGCGAATGAAATTTACCACAGTGACAGAAACAGCATTATTGTACGAAGCGTCATTTGACAGACCCACAATAAAACAGTTACTAGTGAACAATAAGGGACAAGAAATAATAATATCTAGACAAATATACTTATAGCGGTTGAGAAGACAATACAACTTTTCCTAAACAAAATGGTCGCAGAACATTGATGTGAGATGGTAGTGACTTGAAGCCATTAAATATGATGCGGTGGCCTATTAAACGGGCTGCTGATAAGGGTTTGAACTGTAAGGTTTGCATGCATATAAATTGAAATAATGCAACGTTTGCATGTGTATAAATGTCCGGTAAAGTGGACGAGACGCTGACCCCCGGCGTAGCTTAGTCGATGGAGCATCGGCCGCGTGATCTGTAAGGCAGGCGTATATATATATATATATATATATATATATATATATATATATATATTCAGCAGGAAGTTCAAGGGGTCTGGTACGTATAAAGAACACAAACGAGTACACGTACGAAAGAGCAATACTTTTATGCCAACGTTTCAGCCGTGGCACGGCCTTCGTCAGGGAATAAAGAGTAGACAAGCAGATGCCCCTTTTTTTAAGGGCCGTTGAAATCACACAATTGATCAGAATAGTGATTAGAAAGTGCGAAAGCAATACCAAAACAACATTGTCAGTATGATTTGATACGAGTATTGAGCAACAATATCGCTGTGGATAACTCAAGATATGAGCGCATAGCTTCAGCGTAGGGCAAATTTTTATGCGTAGGGCAAATTTTTAAAGCAATAAAGCACTTCATAAGCCAAGCGAATATCATGAGCACATGTCACGCACACTGTAAGATACCCGAGGACAGTAAACAAAATTCAACTGGTAACTGAAGCATCAAGTTTGATGCCAAACTACTGCATGCGCACATATAATAAATGGAAGCACACACAAAAAATATATATAATCAAATAAATGAGAGAAGAAACGATGACATGGGTTGGGGGGCATTTAACGCATTCCTGTGATGGACAATGCTACATAGAAAGGAAAGTAACGCGTCCAGCGCTTTCGTTGATGCCTGAGTGCAAAGTGTTGAACTTGTTAATGAGATAGGACTCGCGAACTTCTCGGTCAGAATGAGTTTTAAACCCGGATTGTAATATTGTGGCTTTGATGTTTTCGAAAGAGTGCCCTGGCATCTGGACATGTTTTGACAGTGGAAGATGAGGAAGGTTAGAAGCATGGGCTCTGTGATTGTTAAAACGTAACCTGAATGATGTTTCGGTATGCCCAATGTATTGCATGCGGCAAGTGGAGCACTCAAGCATGTAGATAACATTAGCGCTGTCGCAAGTGAAGTCTCCGTTGATTTTTAAGGAAAAGTTTGATGCGGTGCTAGTTGCGGTGTGAGTACTTGACATGTGCGGGCAAACCTTGCAGCGGGGCTTATTGCAAGGATGGCAACCACTGTAGTTGGACCGATTAATTATTTTCGATGATGTTAATGTATCATGCAGGTTGCGTGATCTGCGGTAAACTACCCTCGATGGTTCCGTAAAAATGTCTTTTAAGCGATCACTTTGTTGCAAGATATTGTGGTGTTTTCTTAGAATATTGGCCACATTAGGAACCGAAGCTGAGTGCGTAAGGATGAGGTTAACACTGTTACGTGAAGTGTTTGCAGATCGTTTGTTGCTTGTGAGCAACTCTTTACGGTCAATGTTGTCAGCCTTCTTGAGGGCGTCGTCTATGATTCCCGATGGGTATCCTTGCCTCGTAAGAGCACCTCGTAGGTCTTCGCAGTTGCGAGCGAAATCATTGTTATCAGAGCAGATGCGTTTGAAGCGAATGGCCTGACTATATGGAATACTGGTTTTGCAGTGTTTTATGTGGCTACTATGGAAGTGAAGATACTGATGTCTATCGGTTGGTTTCCTATATAGTTTGGTCGTCAATTTTCGATTGCACAGTGTCACTGTGACGTCAAGAAAGTTGACACTGGTGTCCGAGTATGAGTGCGAGAATGATATATTTGGATGGGCATTATTATAATCGCCGATGAAAGAAAGAAGCTGGGATTCACCATGATGCCATACTAAAAAAATGTCATCGATAAAACGCTTGTAATAAAAAGGCTTCAAATCGCGGCTGGCAAGAAAATCGCGTTCTAGAGAGCCCATAAAAATATTTGCGTAATTAGGGCCTATTCGTGTGCCCATGGAAGTGCCGCTAATTTGAATGAAGTGTTGTCCGTTGAACTCGAAATTGTTTAGTTCGAGAATTAATTTGAGAAGCGTAGCTAGTGTAGAGGAGTCTATCGTTTTGTCGAGGTCAGACTCGTTATACGCTTTTACAACAGCACGGATACCATCAGAATGGGGAATGTTGGTGTACAAAGAACAAACATCGAGGATCACCAAAAATGACCCATCAGGAATGTCTAAATCAATGATATCATTTAAAAAGTGATTGGTGTCTTTAATGTACGAGGGAAGTGAAACCGGAATAGAAGAAATGAGGGTATCAACGTAGCGTGACAAATTTTCTGTCACCGTACCTATACCAGACACAATCGGTCTACCGGGAATGTTTTCTTTGTGAATTTTGGGTAGGGTGTAGAACCTGCCTGCCACCGGGCTTAGTGGAATCAGCGTACGTAATGCAGACTGAGCGATTTTGTTTTCTTTTACAAGATCTGTAACAACATCACTGACAATACGTTTGAATTCCGCTGTCGGGTCGTCATTAAGACGCCTGTAGTATGTGGTGTCATCAAGTTGTCTCTGGGCTTCACCAATATAGCTGTCAGCATTCAAAACCACTACTGCACCACCTTTATCTGCTGGCTTAATTACTATATCATTGCGGCTAGCCAATGCTTTGATAGCCTGAGCCTCTTTAAAGGTGACGTTATGGCGGAAGGGAAAACGTGTTTTGTACGCTTGAAGTACATCATCCTGTACAGCTCGTATATATAAATCGAGGCATTTATCCCGTTGAGTGGGTGGTGTCCAGTGTTTACCAGATGGTAACGCGGAGTTGGTTTGTTCACTTGGTTGGCGGTTGAAAAAGTACTCGCGCAATCGCATGTTTCTTTCAAGTTATGAAGATCGGCAATGAGCGTGAATTCATTGTAGCCGCCAGTTGCGGGACAAAAGTTTAAACCTAGCGACAAAACCTTAGATTCTTCAAGACTTAATTGATGACTAGATAAATTCACTATATTAGTAAGTTGCCCGGTATGCTTAGCAGGGTCGGAAACACTTCCATGCGATTCGGAATACAAAGCAACGGGTATGTTTATCCCGAACCATTTTCCTCCGCTTGACATGGTTAATTTCATTCAGCTTTTTCTGCCTGTACAAGTGAAGCTCCTTGTTTTCTTCACTGCTTAGGACATGTGTGGCACGCAGCTGTTTCTCCTTATTAGCTAGAACCTTCGCGGACGATTCATAATGCTTTGAAATGATCTCGGTCAATTCAATAGAAGCTCGTGCTAGCGTGTTGTTCCATTTAGTCAAATGTACACTCGACATTTCAGAAACCGCAGGTTTCAAGGACAGGCATAAGCCTTTAGGCGCAGTGGAAGTAGCAACATACATTTTCATAGTAGATGCATGCAATTCACAGCGCGTACGCTTCTCAATAACTTTACGAATTTTCATGAAATGAACAGATGCATTTAGATAAGCACTCTTACCGAACCTGGTGGTTCCTAGTCAGTTCATTTCATGGGATGGAACATCACGGTGTCCTCGTAAATTGTACCTCGACTGAGGCATCGTGGCATTTCTGTTGATTGATGTGGGAGCTGGTCCGCGCGGCCCAGAATGTTGCGGTGGGTCGGATGATGTGTCGCGGTCAGGTAAATTCCGCAATTTTGTTCGGCCATTTTGGATCGTTGCAGCACCAGGCATCCTCCGGGGCTGTACGGTAGACGGTCTTTTAGGGCCGCTTGTAGTGGAAGTGCGATGTGAGGACACATTCGGCGCACAGTCAGTCCACATAGACGACCCCATATCTTTGGGGTTGTTGAAACATAATTGTCTAATATGGCATGCTAGCAGTGCGACACCCTCGAAACTTAGATGAAGTCCATCGGCTGCCAGAACATGGCTCGGAGGTAGCCATTCAAACTGGTGGTCCAAATAGGACACAAGTCTAGATCTTCGGCAAAAAACTCGAAGAAGGTGGTTGAAGTGACCCGCTTCCTTGTTGCAGTGACGAACCAAAGGTAGGTTAAAGCTCCCTCGACGACGATTCATGGACCTTGGTAAAATCAAGCTTGCGTATATCCGCTTTATACATGGACGGGTGCTGGCGATGAAGCCGAGCACGTCCCTGTATCTTTCAAAAGCAACACGTCCTGAGCACGAAGTCAAGTCATTTGTGCCCACATGAAGGATAAGGGTTTCTGTTGATTGTGGGACGAAGTCCAACAGCGAAAGAATGTCGTTGATCAAGCACCACTTTGAGTGACGAAAGCGGGCGTTCCATCGATGAGTGGATCAAAATACTGGTGAAGATACTTGGCTTGGGAATCGCCCAATAAAACAGTGGATACGGATCCCTTGGGGAATTTCCACACGATGCTCTTCGTCGTGACTTTTCCAGAACCCATAGTCGTGAATATTCAGCAGGAAGTTCAAGGGGTCTGGTACGTATAAAGAACACAAACGAGTACACGTACGAAAGAGCAATACTTTTATGCCAACGTTTCAGCCGTGGCACGGCCTTCGTCAGGGAATAAAGAGTAGACAAGCAGATGCCCCTTTTTTTAAGGGCCGTTGAAATCACACAATTGATCAGAATAGTGATTAGAAAGTGCGAAAGCAATACCAAAACAACATTGTCAGTATGATTTGATACGAGTATTGAGCAACAATATCGCTGTGGATAACTCAAGATATGAGCGCATAGCTTCAGCGTAGGGCAAATTTTTATGCGTAGGGCAAATTTTTAAAGCAATAAAGCACTTCATAAGCCAAGCGAATATCATGAGCACATGTCACGCACACTGTAAGATACCCGAGGACAGTAAACAAAATTCAACTGGTAACTAAAGCATCAAGTTTGATGCCAAACTACTGCATGCGCACATATAATAAATGGAAGCACACACAAAAAATATATATAATCAAATAAATGAGAGAAGAAACGATGACATGGGTTGGGGGGCATTTAACGCATTCCTGTGATGGACAATGCTACATAGAAAGGAAAGTAACGCGTCCAGCGCTTTCGTTGATGCCTGAGTGCAAAGTGTTGAACTTGTTAATGAGATAGGACTCGCGAACTTCTCGGTCAGAATGAGTTTTAAACCCGGATTGTAATATTGTGGCTTTGATGTTTTCGAAAGAGTGCCCTGGCATCTGGACATGTTTTGACAGTGGAAGATGAGGAAGGTTAGAAGCATGGGCTCTGTGATTGTTAAAACGTAACCTGAATGATGTTTCGGTATGCCCAATGTATTGCATGCGGCAAGTGGAGCACTCAAGCATGTAGATAACATTAGCGCTGTCGCAAGTGAAGTCTCCGTTGATTTTTAAGGAAAAGTTTGATGCGGTGCTAGTTGCGGGTGTGAGTACTTGACATGTGCGGGCAAACCTTGCAGCGGGCTTATTGCAAGGATGGCAACCACTGTAGTTGGACCGATTAATTATTTTCGATGATGTTAATGTATCATGCAGGTTGCGTGATCTGCGGTAAACTACCCTCGATGGTTCCGTAAAAATGTCTTTTAAGCGATCACTTTGTTGCAAGATATTGTGGTGTTTCTTAGAATATTGGCCACATTAGGAACCGAAGCTGAGTGCGTAAGGATGAGGTTAACACTGTTACGTGAAGTGTTTGCAGATCGTTTGTTGCTTGTGAGCAACTCTTTACGGTCAATGTTGTCAGCCTTCTTGAGGGCGTCGTCTATGATTCCCGATGGGTATCCTTGCCTCGTAAGAGCACCTCGTAGGTCTTCGCAGTTGCGAGCGAAATCATTGTTATCAGAGCAGATGCGTTTGAAGCGAATGGCTGACTATATGGAATACTGGTTTTGCAGTGTTTTATGTGGCTACTATGGAAGTGAAGATACTGATGTCTATCGGTTGGTTTCCTATATAGTTGGTCGTCAATTTTCGATTGCACAGTGTCACTGTGACGTCAAGAAAGTGGACACTGGTGTCCGAGTATGAGTGCGAGAATGATATATTTGGATGGGCATTATTATAATCGCCGATGAAAGAAAGAAGCTGGGATTCACCATGATGCCATACTAAAAAAATGTCATCGATAAAACGCTTGTAATAAAAAGGCTTCAAATCGCGGCTGGCAAGAAAATCGCGTTCTAGAGAGCCCATAAAAATATTGCGTAATTAGGGCCTATTCGTGTGCCCATGGAAGTGCCGCTAATTTGAATGAAGTGTTGTCCGTTTGAACTCGAAATTGTTTAGTTCGAGAATTAATTTGAGAAGCGTAGCTAGTGTAGAGGAGTCTATCGTTTGTCGAGGTCAGACTCGTTATACGCTTTTACAACAGCACGGATACCATCAGAATGGGGAATGTTGGTGTACAAGAACAAACATCGAGGATCACCAAAAATGACCCATCAGGAATGTCTAAATCAATGATATCATTTAAAAAGTGATTGGTGTCTTTAATGTACGAGGGAAGTGAAACCGGAATAGAAGAAATGAGGGTATCAACGTAGCGTGACAAATTTTCTGTCACCGTACCTATACCAGACACAATCGGTCTACCGGGAATGTTTTCTTTGTGAATTTTGGGTAGGGTGTAGAACCTGCCTGCCACCAGGCTTAGTGGAATCAGCGTACGTAATGCAGACTGAGCGATTTTGTTTTCTTTTACAAGATCTGTAACAACATCACTGACAATACGTTTGAATTCCGCTGTCGGGTCGTCATTAAGACGCCTGTAGTATGTGGTGTCATCAAGTTGTCTCTGGGCTTCAACCAATATAGCTGTCAGCATTCAAAACCACTACTGCACCACCTTTATCTGCTGGCTTAATTACTATATCATTGCGGCTAGCCAATGCTTTGATAGCCTGAGCCTCTTTAAAGGTGACGTTATGGCGGAAGGGAAAACGTGTTTTGTACGCTTGAAGTACATCATCCTGTACAGCTCGTATATATAAATCGAGGCATTTATCCCGTTGAGTGGGTGGTGTCCAGTGTTTACCAGATGGTAACGCGGAGTTGGTTTGTTCACTTGGTTGGCGGTTGAAAAAGTACTCGCGCAATCGCATGTTTCTTTCAAAGTTATGAAGATCGGCAATGAGCGTGAATTCATTGTAGCCGCCAGTTGCGGGACAAAAGTTTAAACCTAGCGACAAAACCTTAGATTCTTCAAGACTTAATTGATGACTAGATAAATTCACTATATTAGTAAGTTGCCCGGTATGCTTAGCAGGGTCGGAAACACTTCCATGCGATTCGGAATACAAAGCAACGGGTATGTTATCCCGAACCATTTTCCTCCGCTTGACATGGTTAATTTCATTCAGCTTTTTCTGCCTGTACAAGTGAAGCTCCTTGTTTTCTCACTGCTTAGGACATGTGTGGCACGCAGCTGTTTCTCCTTATTAGCTAGAACCTTCGCGGACGATTCATAATGCTTTGAAATGATCTCGGTCAATTCAATAGAAGCTCGTGCTAGCGTGTTGTTCCATTTAGTCAAATGTACACTCGACATTTCAGAACCGCAGGTTTCAAGGACAGGCATAAGCCTTTAGGCGCAGTGGAAGTAGCAACATACATTTCATAGTAGATGCATGCAATTCACAGCGCGTACGCTTCTCAATAACTTTACGAATTTTCATGAAATGAACGGATGCATTTAGATAAGCACTCTTACCGAACCTGGTGGTTCCTAGTCAGTTCATTTCATGGGATGGAACATCACGGTGTCCTCGTAAATTGTACCTCGACTGAGGCATCGTGGCATTTCTGTTGATTGATGTGGGAGCTGGTCCGCGCGGCCCAGAATGTTGCGGCGGGTCGGATGATGTGTCGCGGTCAGGTAAAATTCCGCA